>JAFVLL020035437.1:0-123107 GCA_021397915.2 Tor tambroides
CTTCATATAAAATGTTGTGTTTAATAGAGCAAAAATGTTGAGGGTTTTACATGGTTGAGTTTAAATGCTTTCATCCTTAATCATACAATTTAATCCACATTTGTACAGAAATTATCATGAATAAATAGAATCATATAAATATACCATGTGACATTTTTTCAAAAACATCATTTTAGCACATCTGGCATTTTAAATGGGCTACTTAAAAACAATCATCTTCTAATACCAATACATGCATGCTATCAATAAAGACATACATTCTTTCAAAGCCACGCTGGTGGACTGACTCGGGCATTCAAATATGAGAAACACTGAGTGGAAAGCATATTGTAGGCCCTTTGGTTATCTGCGTCCAAAAGCAGTCTTGGTGCTCTGCAATTCCAAGCATACCAGCTTCTGCCTTAGAGTTAACGACATGCTCCAACAGGATGTTTTTTTTTCTCCTTTGGGAATTTCACATTGAACTCACATGCATGAGCTTACTTGTCCCCTCGGTAATAAAACACGTTAGACAATTTACCAATCAGGTTTCATGCAGTGAACTTACAGTCAAAATGTTGAATCACGACAACAGGGCGAGAATACGACGCTCTAAAAGGTACAAACGGCTGGTATAGCGTATCAGCTGACCACACTGACCAGGAGTGGTCTTGCAGAAGAACGTTACGCGCTGTTTAGTAATATAGTGTGCAAATACGCGCTATTTCGACAATACGAATGCGTGTGGCGATTTTATAATCTATATGGGTTCTACATAAGAACACAGAATGCGCTACCAAATCTGCAGGTGAATGCAAACTTACCACTCCTCATATGAAGCTTCAAAGCCCACTAGCTGAGAGCTGAACCAGGATCATGAGAACAGAGGAGCTGTAGGCCTCAGTATGCTATATAGTGGCCTATGAATGCGCTGCGCATGCGCGTTGCGGTATTTAGCGCAACATTCCTCATACACCCAGTTCAGACCGGTGAGTCTCAAGCTTACCTTCTACTGTGGAGCCTCTATATATACGGGTCAATGAAAAATGCTCCAGATGACAAAAAGGAGAAATCTTTTAATGTTCTAGTTTAAAACACGAGTGTTAAATTATCATGCATTGTTTTCCAAAAGACTAGTGGAAACCATCAAATTTAAAGTTTTAAAATACTTCACGTGAATTTAAAATAATAATAATACGGGTTTTTTTTAAATGTCATGAATATCACAAAGTTGTCTTATGACGTAGGGTTAGGCCCTATACTTGTTTGAACAAAAGCGAATAAAGCGTGCATTTTCACAAAAGATAGATTTAAAAATAAATAAATAAAATAACCTAGACACAGTCAAGTCATGAGGGTCCACTTTAAATGGTTCCTCTGTTTTTTTTCTTGTCATATGACAACAAAACGGTTGCTGATTGTTTGTTAGAACATGCAATTCTAAATATTTTAAAGAAATATTAATAAAAAAAATATGCCAGACTTCTTATGCCAATATTGCTTTTTTTAATCAAGATTTATATGCTTTAAATTAAAAGGTCTTTACAATCTCAGCAGTTACACCACCTAGACTAACCTAAAAAAAATAATAATCATAAGAATAATATCGAAATAATTCCGTGCTCATCATAGAAGAAACTTCATTTATTTTTGTACGAACTGCATGCAATATATTTGATTTAAAAATATGCGTCACGCGATTGACTCGCATATCACTTATACATACAAAGTCTGTGTGTGTTGCGCCAGTGCACTCACACACACCGACCTGCCTACGTATCATTACAAGCAACCAATAGATTACACTTCGTTTGGCCAGATGTCCAGTCTTTTGAAGAGACTACCAAAAAGTTCAACTTGCATAACCTTGCAGATACTGACCAAGAGTAAAATGTCACTATGGACGACCTCCCCGCCTCACATTCCCTCCCTTTCCTCCCCTCTTGGAAAGGGACCTGCCCCCTACATTCCTTACAAATAGTCCCATCCCCCACCGATCTGGCTCAAACAAGAGAATCATCCCTTCCTTCTGCCTTCTGGAAGAGCTCCTTCATTATAAATAAAAATCTAAATATATGGTTACACACCTACCAGCTCTGTTTAGTAGGGAGTTACAGGGAGATGGAAGCATTGCTGGTTACAAATACTTTGCATCAAACAGTTTAATTCTCATAGCAGTGATTTACGTATAGGCCTATTTAAGTGTAAGCGTAAAAGAACCCAATAACTGCTTTGGCACTGAATTTACAATAAATAGCTTAAATCTCTAATTTGAGAAAGATATGGAAAAAACATTAAATAATAAACACAAAGTTTAACTGCACGAAAACTAAAAGTATATAATCATAAAGAATAAAAACGAAGAATACAATTATTTACATTAGTACTTTAAATACACATCAGCCAAAAATAAGTAAAAAAAAAAAAATTGTTCTGAAAAGAAATAAGTAGTAATTCAACACGTTGCTGTTGACTACAAAATGCATAGGTGGGTGTAGCTATATTTAAAAACTGCAAAAGGACGTTCATAAGACTTTATAGGAGGATCATATTATTTACAAATTGGCTATTTTGTGAACATTTCGTGCGCTATCTTTTTTTTTGTCAGCCAATGCCCTTTTAATATTGCACTGCTCATCTGACTGCACAGTAGTACAACAGAAAAAGGGCCCTGGTCAACAACAGTAAATAAATTGAACACGGGGTGTGTTATAATAGCTTATATTTTAAACTGATTTATCAAAATCACACGTGCCCCACACAGAGTGATTCCACAAAAAATGACTGGGAATTTTAATGTAAATTTTAGACCATGCATGTACCGGTCATAACAGTAATTATGGTCATAATCAGCTTAACGCGATGTTATTTTAACAATTAAAGCAATGTATGTTTCCTATACGCGTATACGTCTAAGAAAAAATAAGCAGTACTGGAAGGCAAAAATAATTATAACAAATTAAAAATCTCCAAACCTTTCAATTGAGGTATGCTGGCTGTTATTAAAGCTTAAAATGAGGGAAACAACACGCATGCAATTAAACAAAACCAAGCAGGACGTGGCAATATCTCCAACTTAACATTTAGCAGCAATGGTTTCACATGTTTTTCATGCAATTTCGGCAGCAATAGCGATGAACACACTGCTTTGAGTGAGATACGAAGGAAGAGAGAGAAAAAAATAGGGCAAAGAGCACATTCTCCGATACAGTATGACAAACCTTCGTTTAATACGTATTATTCTTGTCCCCTTTGCCAAAGTGGCAATTTGAAACCCCCCTGGTTAGGGGACAAGGTGAGGGGGCGGAGGCTCCTTAAGGTTGTTTTTTTTTTTTTTTTCAACGCATACATTAACAGTGCTTTTGGACACTTGGGGGGAAAAAACACGGAAGGTTTTAATTTTTCCTAAAATAAACCTTTATATTTGGCTGGGATGTAATTATTCATCCGAACTGTACAAATCATACTTTTTGGGCTAGCTAAAAACACACACATTTATGCACAACCTCGTGCAAACCTCCAGTACAATTTTACACATTAATTACAGAAATTAAATGATTTATAGAAATTGATAGACTGATTTTTTTTTTCGCAATTAAAATGGCACTGTAAACGCACACAAACAACCTCGATTTCAATGGATTCAGGAATTTATCCACAAACACAGCACTTGCAACAAAATAACAGAGTATTGCAATTAAAAACTGCACATTTTGTTTCGGTTTATATGGACTTTAAACCTGGAGCTGCGATATTTAAACAAAAAAAGAAGACGAAAAAGAAAAAGAAAAGTGGCACATCGTGTTTCTACTTCTGCTCGCAAAAGCCTTTATTTCCCAAATGGTTTATTTTACAGTTACTGATTTAGACTGTGTAGAAAAACACATGGAAAATACGGACTAGGCTTCCCAGACCCTTTTGCAAGTTAATCATTGGCTTCTTGAGAATATGGTGAAGTTAGATGCTTTACAAGGATTCCTCGGACTAAATACCCAACCAGGTGGCTGCAACAGATCAACACTGATGACAATAGAAGAGAAAGAAAGGAGATTGTTCCCTCTGACTGAATGACAGGCTGACAGGCAAGACTTCTCAAATGCGATGCCCTCTTGATATCCTCACCAGCGCGCTCTTCACATTTCTATCTACAGCCATGTTAAGGGGCTTCTATGGCACCCCATTCGTCGTTCTCCCCACCCAAGCCGACTCAACGTTGTCGTTTTTGCCCCTGAGCTCCCGCCATTTCCACCAAATCACCCGGATGCTACTCACAAACAGAAAGAGGACCCCCTAAATTTCATGAATGGTACCTGGCCAAGGGAGGGACAATCCTTGAAAGCAGAAGACACCGACAAAAAGAGAAAAAGTTGGACCGAAGGGTTGCAAGGCAAGAAGCGCGAATTTCTTCAAATATCTTCGCATTCATCCCGCGTAACATAGTGCCATCCCGTCACGCTTGCGCATTCTTTCCCCTCATGGTCTAAAAAATCAAAACCGTAATTTATCCATGGCAAACCAATGGCCCTCTTTGCTCAAGACTCCATCTTTGACTAGTTGACATTCAGCTCTTGCTGAAGCAAATTCCTCATTTGCATGCGTCTTCGCGATTGGCCCGTTTCTGCGCTAGTCTTTGCCGCTTGAAGGACCATTGGTTGAAGTCGAAGGCATTTAACTGTCTTGTGAATCCCACGATAGGCTACTTGGAGCGAAACGTCACCTTATAGTTTTAGTTTAACAATGAACACTCAAATTCTGCTCTCCATTCACAAATTTCTTCTTATGCTAGATTGAAAGACTACATGAATTGTAGTTTTAAAGTAGCAGATTGCATGAAAACGGTCATTAAATTCCACGCCACAGGAACAAAAACGATAAGGTCAATTTTAGAAACGTTTACTCTGAACTCTATACGGTTAAAAAATACTTAACTAGTCAAAATCCTAAATGGAATCTTCTAATGGAATTTGATCATCATTTAGAACCAATTCTATCTCTAGAACTATCAGAATAGAGCTATCAAAAATAAACAAATAAGAATCCTATAAGAATGTAAGAGGATCCTACTGCATAAACGGAATTTCTAAAACAGAAAAATAGGAATTTTTTCATCATTTATCCAGAAGGACCTTATGTGACTCCTAGAGAATCTTATAGGATTCTTATTGATCTACAAATAGAAATTTCAAATTTCTACAAATAGAAGTTCCATTAGCATTGAGGATTCTTTGACTTTTCCACTTTTCCACAAGACACATTTATTTGCACTTGCATAGCAGAAAACCATAATGGCCAATATATTCATATTTAAATATTTTATACACTGTACAAATAACCTGCAGTTGTTAACAAAAGAGTTATTTCTGCCTGATTTAACTGATGAAAATTAGTTTTGTTGATATGAATTGATGTATATGGATCAGTGATGTTAAATATTGTTACATAAGTACATTCAACAGTTCTTATAGTTGTATGTTTCCCATTTGTTTTTCCAGTCAAATTAAACATTTAATTATTATAGGCTATTTAATCTCATTTCTGTTAGCTTAATACAGACAGTTTGAAAAGAAAATCAAATTCTATTTTCTTTGGTGGGCCTAATGCTTTGTAAGAATTTAAAGGAACCGCTGATTTTTGTAGCCTCTCAGAGACGACAGCTTAGAGAAGCAACTGTGGAATGCACTGAGAAAGCTATAGGTCTCCGGGATAGATATGGTGACCCGAGGAGAGAGAGGAAGGGGGGCCCTCGGTGGAGGCCCTTTGGCTGACGCCTAGAGGAGGGCAGCGGCCTGTAAAATCCGGCATTCCTGACCAATGGAGCTTAAATAATGGCATTGTCCGGCGGAAAAGAACCGCCTCTCTCTGTCTTACTCTCCCCCCGTTTACTGCGGGGACCTGATTGTGTAGCTAATCGGCAGAGAGTGTTTGATCCAAAGCAGAGCGTGAATTCAGTATGCAGCGGACGTATCAAGAGGGACACCCTCCTCTCCCTTTCCCGTTCTATAAAACACACACACACACGAAAGGGCCTGTATCCTAGCTATACCTTCTTAGTGCACTGTGTGTTTGTTTGGAATATAGCGAGCAAATCAGAAGCAGAGCATGCAGGCCTTGAGATGATTGTTCTGGGAAGGTTTAAAAATAAAATCTAAAAAGAATGTTTTGAGAATGTGAGGAAATGGTTCTGAAAATAACTTTAATGGGAACCCCATACTAACGTTAAAGGAACGTTGTGTGTCTGCTGAGTACATAAATCACGGCGTCATCGAAAATCAACCGAAACCCTTTGGCCGTAAACCCATTAGCAAAATAGCATGCCCAAATTTGCATGCACTTCACAATTGTCAACGAACCATTAACCCTCTTCTACGTGCTCGCATGCAACGGTTAATATATAGCCTGTGTTCTTGTTTTGTTCGTGATGCACGTGCTGCCCTTTGTGTCCATGTGATCTCGAGGCGGAATAAGGAATGCCACGCGCTCAAACTTTCAAAACACACACACATGCGCACAAGCAAGAGTTTGCAGTAACCCGACTATTTTTACGCATTTGAATTTATAAATATTTATACACGGTTAAATGAACAAGAATAAAATATGTAAAGAAAATCTTATAGATTAATCTTAATAGTTATTTATTTTTATTTTTTTAGAAATGTTTTTTTTTTAATAAACTTATGTTGATAAGTATTTCATTAGATCAAATGCTTCAGTGATTTGTATATTATATGCTGTAAATATTTCGCTTTAATTTTTTTTTAAACCACGTGCAACATTTAAAAAAAAAAATGAACTTGATTTAAATTTGAGTTCGTTCTGTGTATATTCCTACAAGAAAAATAAAACGTTCTTATTCATCCAACCCATGTTACATCGGTTAGAGGAAGAGAGGAAAATATAGAAAATCTCCGCCTTTTTAGTGACCATGTGACCAAACCCTGTTGGTCACGCCCACATCCCAGCAAAGAAGTAAACTCTCCTGTGTGTTTGATAAAAGCTAGTTTGCTCTTATTTTTGTTATTGATGTTTTATTATCTAAATGTCTGTACAAATACATTGTTCCAATATTTTTGTACAGACAGATTTTGGCAAATGGTTTTAAATAGCCTAGGCTAAACACAAATACTGCACTTCTCTCATATAAGCTCAAAACTAATTACATTTACAGTTGTTTTCACATAAACATTTATGTGTCATTTCACCATGAAAGTATCTTAGAAAATCTCATGGTACGTTTGTCTTTTTAGGTTTAATAGCAGCAGTGTATGTTTTTCTACACTCTTGAAATTTATGTTCAAACAAACATATTCAAAGCTTTATTTTATTACAAAATAAAATGTTTGTAATAAAATAATGAAACATTCTGATGCATCTTTCTGGATGCATGTCTGTTTGTGTTTCATGTGAACAACAGTTTGGCTGTTAATTAAAAAGAAAACAAAATGAACCACACATGTTTTAGAACAAATCTTGTAAATCATCACAAAAATACATCAAACTCTTGAGTTGTATTTTAGAGGGTTAGTGTGTGTAATTTATTATAGTTATTACATGAAATATAAATAACTGTGATCACAATAAATCTCACAATTAGAATCAATAAATTTAGAAGTAAATAACAGTTCCGAGCAAATAGCTCAAGGTCCTGTAGCATGTACAATTTTCAGAAATGTGGATTTGTGTCAACCAACTCATACATATCAATGTGTTTTATGTAATGATTAAATAATTATAATAATGAAAAAATAATTAGCTTTCAGTTTACGCAGAATTTTAATTTTAATGTGCAAAATGTATGTTTTATGTGCAAAAACATCTGACACCATTTTGGTTCTTAATATTTAAAACAAGTTTGTAGTAAATATTAAACAAAAGGAATGTATCAATGACTCAGTAAAAACAATTGAAAGCATGTAATTAATTGAAATACTTGCTTCTGTTTAATTGAATTTAATTTAATTGAAGTATTTAATATTAGTATTTAATTGAATTAGTACATATCTATCTATCTATCTATATAACATGGAATTTTTTTGCAATGCATTCCTCTTTGCTTGTGAATTTTAAGCAATAAATCTGCATGTAATGAAGGAGTAGGTTTAGTAGTTGTTTTGGTGAAATGACTCAAACACCATTCACTTCATTTGGGTGTTTTTTTTTCAGTTTCCTCTACATTTCCTTCTGTTTGTCTCTCTCTTCTATCTGCTCTCTCTCTCTCTCTCTCTCTCTCTCGCTCTCTCTCTCTCTCTCGCTCTCTCCCCCCCCCGGTATCCCTCCTGCAAGGGGGCTATTGACTGGAGGCCAATTCCTATTGATGTGTATTGATGACTGTGAGGGGAAGGAACTGTGAGGTTGTGAGAAGCCGGTGTGTTCCTCTCTTCGCCTCGCCTGTTTTTCTGAAGGCCCCTTCCACCTCTTCCTTTCTTTCCACCCCCTCTCTCTGACTCTTCAGGCAGTCTCCAGCTCCTTGCCGTACCCCCACCCCCAGCCTCCGTCCCGTCCCGTCCCAGCCCCCCAGCTCCTGCTACAATCTCTCGTAATTGCATGCATGACATTCCAGCTGGGTGGGTGGCATAGAGCCTTCTGTACACTGTAAAGTGTTATAGCAGGAACTGGAGAGCTTTTTAGAGTTGAGTGACGTGCAAACACAGACACATTAATGCAGGAGCATGTCATGCACTTTCACTATATCACCGTGAACTCTCATGCATCATTACTTTCTTTACATTTTCAGTGTATTTTAAAGATACTGCCTGATCAGTATAGAATCAAAGACCAGCATTTTACATATTATTTTCATCCATTAACACTTTAGGTTAAAACTAGATTTTATTATTGGTATGTTATTGTTATGCTGTATTTTTTTTTCTTTTCATAGTTGTTTTGTATAGGCCTATGCTTTGTCAGTGTTGTATGTTAATGTAATTATCCAGTACTTTAAAATAAAAATGTAGGCCTAATACTTGTTTTTGTAGCTGTGTGGAAAAAGGTCTTTTTCCTATATTTATTTAAAACTTAAAAGCATGAATTGTTTTTGTCCTTTTTTTTTTTTTTTTTACATTTATGGACGGCATGATTTCTAAGCAGCATAAAATTAGAAAAATCAGTATTGTTTTTTTTTTGGGTTTTTTTGGTAACATTTGACAATGAGGTCCCATTATTAGTTACATTATAGTTAATAAATTAACTAACATTAACATTGTGCATTACATTTGTCACTATACTATATACTATATATATATATATATATAAAAATACAATTGTTCATTGTTAGTTGTCAGCTCACAAAATATTGAAATTAACCTACATAATTAAGAAATGCATTTAATAAAATTAATACAATTATTTTTAATGATTAATTCATGTTAATTATAATGTAGTAAACTTTAATGTTAACTAACTGAACCTATTGCAGGCTGTTACCTTTTTAATTTTGTCATTTATATATTTTTATATTTCAGTCAGAACATGTCCTAGTTTTACAAGATGTTTACATTAAAAATATATATTTTAAAAAAAATTTATGACAATCTTTCCCATCTGCCTTACGTTTGTTGCTGTCAAAATTGAACAAACGCACTGTGAATCAAAACGTCACGACTGTTCAATCACCTCAACCCAATACACACAGATGTGTGTCTCACAGGACACTCAATCTCTCTTTTCACCAAGGTGCCGGAAATGCTTTCTTGAATGGAAATGTAAATAATAAGAAATCCACCATTATTGCCAGATGTGAGCTCGGGCATCATCAACCTTCCTCTTTCCTCTCTTCAGACTAGTCAATAACCCCTCTTATGGTTTCCTTGCTCCCCCCACCCGCCCCTCATTCTCCGTCTTGCTCTCTCTCCCCTTCTCAAAAAGGAAACTGGTGGACCCCCGTGTGACCTCTGACCCTCAGAGGTCAGCATCCACAGAATTCCCAGATGTCAGAGTTCAGAGCCACTGCACAGGGTCTCAGGTTTCGTGCGTATCCATGTGGCGCCAGGCCACTGCTCCGCTCCATACATACCACCCAGATCCCACTCCATACCTGCTATTCAGCCTACAGGCTCGGTATCAGTGTTGCTGCCCAGCAGAGCGAGAATCTGCAGAACGAACAAAAGATGGCTGTTTGGTGACGTCACAGAAGAACTGATTGATCATTGTTGGATCAATAATTGCAATGGATTTTTGGTGTTTGCTTGTGTTTGGTTTCTTTGTTTCATTTTTAGATTCATTTTTCATTGCATTCAGAGGATCCCATTTTAAAACCTTGAATCTTTCATAGCTGATTTCATTTCTAAGATGAAAAAAATAAAACATCTAAAGCCAAAGGCAGCTTAACTTGGATTAAAGCATTACATTTTCTTATATTTTAACTCACTATAAATTCCAAATTCTCACATTAAGAACAAAAAATCACGTTTATTTTTATTTTATTTAATTAAATTCACCTATGCATCTTAATATATTCAAACTCAATCACTGCCATGTGTAAAAATGTTTCTATAATTAATTTGACAGGATCTAGGTAGTTTTGTTTTTTCCTGTCAAATATAATTTAATACACTCTTCTACAACAAACATCCACCTCAGTCATCACCTTTTTGCCTTGTAAGTCATTAAAACTGTCTATAAAGTGAAATAAATGTAATCAAATTTTAGATGACACTATATAGAAAACATATAACCTTGAAAAGAAAACATTTGCTTGTTTTTGTAATTTTGTTATTAAGTTGAAAATAAAAACAAACATTTTTATTTATTTTTTTGTTACTTAAAAGTTAAAGTTCATCCATTTTTATTATGAGTTTTATGACGATCCTTACATTTGTTGCATTTGTTAACTTCCATTATGGATTTTACGAACATCCACGTTATGAAGTCATTTCTATTCTTTCACTTTTAACCACTAAATTTATGAATGACCCCTATTGAGACATAAAACTGACGGTTCATTCATCCAATACTATTGGAGCTCATCTTTAAAGGCGATTAAAGGTCACAGAGATGTCTGACATTCCTCAGTGTGCACGCGCGAGTGTGTGTGTGTGTGTGTGTGTGTGTGTGTGTGTATGTGTGTGTGTTGGGAAGAGGCGGGTCTATGTAAAGTGCTCGTTTGTTGTCACATCTATGAAAACTCAGGCGTGCTTTAGTTTTTCGGCATCATCGAAAGGCAATCGATTTTTTCGTTGATTTGTGACTGTTTATTAGATATTCCACGCGTTTTGGCCGCTGATATGCTGTTTAGCAAAATTTAGGCTATGTTCTTGAAGCGTATAGACGGAAGTTTAAAAAAAATAGCCTAACAGCTGAAAACGGAAAATCGCTTTAAATCGTGCAAATAATAGCAACATCGATAAGATGTTTAAGTTCTTAATTAGACAAATATCTTAAGGCTGTTGTTTACGTGTCAGTCTGTCCGTCTGTTTTAACAGTGGCGTTGATAAAAGCATTTTAATTTGCTTGGTCCATCATTGTAAAAACGAAAAATAATATTTGTGCAAGCAACAACAGTTTTATTTCATCGAATTACTAAATTTAAGTGTTTTGAAAATGATGTTTAAACGAAAAAAACAGAAAACAACTAATACAATGGCCTTCCACAGAAGAGTGTTTTTCTGGTTTATTTGTTGAAGAAAAACTTTTTGTTTGTGCAATGTTAATGTGTTATTTCAGAGTCATTTGTTTTCATATGAACATTATTTTTATGTTCAAGTTTTTCACATCTTATGGGCTTGGATAATTGTTTAAATAATACTTTTAAAAAGATCAACTAATTGTTAGGACACCAAATGACCACAAAGTATGTGTTACAAAGAAATGTTTGTGAAAATTGAGCTATTTCTGTAATGATTAAGATCTCAGTAATTACAAGAAATGCCATTCCTTTCATAATTTGTATTGATTGACATTTATTTTATTTTTTATTTTTTTTGCAAGATTTTACAGTAGCTTTGAAGATTTCCAAATTTCTGCTCCATGAAAAATGCAGTTTAACACATCAAGTAACAAATATTCACCTTATTCAAAAGTAGGTTCTTTAAGTGATTTTTCTTGTTTTGCTTAAATGACAATTAAAAATAAAAGTTACATTCAATAAGAAACAAAATGCATATAAGAACCTTTTTAGTTCCACAAAAAAATATTTTCATTCTCTAGTTCTTTAGAAAACCATCTACTGGTGGTTTAAAGAACCTAAAAACCATTACACTGATCTGAAGAACGTATAATGTGATATCAAGATGTTTTTAAAGCTTAAAGAACCATATAACCTTCTCAAACTTCTTCTAAACTTCAGGTGAAAATAAAGATTAATTGAAGAATCTACTTTTTTCAAAATGCAAACACAACCTTTAAACTTCCTGAGAATGTTTAGAGAATTTTAATACAAACAACTGAAATATATATGGAAAAACTAAATAAAATATGGAAATGAAAAAGCAATCTTCATTTCTGAAGTGGATAAAGCATACCTGATTCTTCCTTAGAAATATTTTACTTAATTTTGTGATATCAAACATTATGATTAAGATCATTTAGGATCTAAATGACAGTAGGTAACAGAAGATTTTTAATTTCTAAAAGCCAAAAACCCCTGATGATGTGAGGATGAGGATGATAAAAACCCACAGTGATATCAGAGAGAAACCAGTGACCTGTGAGTAATTAATCATTGCTTTTATTAAAGTGTCCCATGATGGATGGATGCCGGTCAGAGCCTGTCCCACTGTGGTCTCCTGAGAAAATTATTTTTTTAAAATCCGATCATGCATGTGGTAGGGCGAAATAAGTCAACAAGAATTACATTTTCATAAAATGCAACCAGCGTCCATCACAGTGTTTTTGTGTGAGGTGGTGAGTTCAGCACATGGAGGAGGTCTCTTGTTTTTCTGCATACGTGTGATGAAGAGAGTTCCTGAACATGTTGTTTTCAACATTTTCCCAGCCCCTCGGTGGTCCTCCATGGTGTGTGTGTGTGTTAGCGCACAGGTTTGACTTCAGACGAATTCCAGCTCTTTGAGGTTTCGCTGCACATACCTAATGCAGGAAAGGTCAGAGGGCAACAGCCCCTAGCTAAAGGCATGGCCTTGATGTGAGGACCCTGTTCAAACAATAAAGGAATCCTAGGTTCCCAACTAAGACTGAGAGAGGGATGGAGGAGGGCAGCAGCAGACAGTGAGCGCGGGAACAGGAGAAGGTGGCATCTGAACATAAATTTGAATATAGTTGTTTAAAATCTTGGAAAGATAGAAGATTACTTTGAATTCTTACATCTATGCAACACTTAAAAATATTGAAAGTAAGTAAATCGTGTCTTAATTTTCTTAATGTACGCTCTTAGAAATAAAGATTCCAAATGTGGTTTTTCGCAGGGATGCCATTGAAGAACAATTTGGGGCTCCTCAAAGAACCTTCCAGTGATCAGTTCCTAAAAGAACCATTTTTTCTTTGTGTGGAAAACATTTAAATAATCTAAAAAAACTTTTTTTGTGTGGAATGGAAAGGTTAAAGTTTCTTCATAGATGCCAATATAAAGAACCTTTATTTTTAAGAGAGCTTCATCTAAAGCTCTTTTTCTTCTTCAAAATATCTTCTTCAATCAGGAGAATCAGAAAAATATTCAGAAAGTGTTCAGAAACATCAGTTTTCCCCATATTTATATATTTTTTCATTTATACAAAGCGTGACACTCTTTAACTCCCTATTTTTGATTTATTTTGATTTTCTGTTTATTAATGGAAATAAATAAAATCCCAACAAATTATTTTGAAAGCTACTGCATGATAATATCAATCAGTGATCAGATGATCTGTCAACATTCATTTCAAAAGTTCCTATTCATATTAAAATTCATTTTAAAAAAGCAAAGTTGTGAAATATTATTCACATTTAAAATAACAGTTTCTATTTTGTCACATGATCCTTCAGAAATCATTCTAATATCCTGATTTGATTCTCAAGAAATATGTTTTACTCTTATCAATGTTTAAAACAGTTGTGCTGCTTAATATTATTTTTGTGGAAACCACAGATTTGGATGAACAGAAAGTTAAAAAACAGCCTTTATTTGAAATCTTTTGTAACATTATAAATGTCTTTATGTCTCACACTTTTTTTTCAATTGAATGTTTTCTTGAAGATTATTATTGTAATGTATAAACCTATATTTACATTCAACATTCCTCAATATGTATGCCACTAAAAGCAATCAAGTTCCAGATGCATTCAAAATCCAGCTTTCCTCTTCAACCTCTTTCTCTGAGGAAATGCTTTCCCCATCTTCCTCTCCATCACACCTTGCACACTCCTCACCTTTCCTCACAGCGGAGTGCCAGAATGCTTCATATTCCCTGCATATCTCATAGATATGTGTGAAGATGAGAGTAGCAGGGGAGAAGGATCTTGATAAAGGAGAGGAAAAGGACAGGAGATGAGAGAAGGAAGACCAGTTTGATGGTCAATGATGATGATGAGATTGGCAACTATTAACCTGATATCTGAAACAGTATCCATGCTGATTAAGTGAACATGAGATCTTAAATTATCTGATGATTAAGTTGCTTCTTAATTAGTGCTGGTTAGCTAAAGTAATGAGATGCTCACAAGAGATTTTCCTGTTCAAAGACACAACTGACAAATGACTGAACAGACACAACATAACAAAAGCTGTGTGGACCCTTATGATTCCATCAAGAACTTTAACATCCATGGAACCTTTGCATTCCACAGAAGGTTCTTTAGAAATGGAAAATGGTTATTTTAAGAACTGTTCACTGAAAGGTTCTTTAGGGAACCACAAATGAAAACCCATTTTGGATGCTTTATTTTTAAGAGTGTCTTTTCTTAAACATTTGAATTGTACATATATGCACACAAGCGAAACAGTTTTAAAATGTAGTGTTTTAATTCATATATGTGTATACAATATTGGGAATAAACTTGGTCATGTTTACTTACTTTGTAGATTACTTTGTCTTGGAAGAATTAAATGAGAAATGAAATAATGGAAATAATTGAAATAGTAGTTAGAAACAAAATCACATTTTTTGAATTGGAAAACTTATAAACTATAAAATATTTAGAAAATGTTAAAAAATATACACGTGTGTATTATTGTCTGTATCATATTTATTAGCTCAGGCTTTTATGGATCATATAGTAGTGAGAATATGGAGCTCATACCCATCAGTTTTATTCAGAGACCAAAACTGTCCAATAATATCCAATTTAGCACAGATGTTGTTATTTATATGACCAAAAAGTAAGCTAAAATTCTGATAGCTTGTGATGTAAATCAATGAGATCTTTAATGCACATAAATATCAATAATATGTCTTGATGATATTTAAAGAAAATTATATTTAAATGCTTAGTTTTATTATCAAAACTCTGTATTTTTTACTGTGGTGCAAAACACATAATGCAATGCAATACAATGATGATTGAGAGATGAAGAAATTAAAATTTCCTCAAAAGCCTGATGGATCATATTTGATACTTACATTTTAACATGATTTTTTGAAAAAAAAAAAAAAAAAGGTTTAGCCCAGTGTGTGTTCATCATGGACAATATAATTTACTCTTATGTTTACTTTATAAAAATCAATAAAGATTTCACAGCAAAAAGTGTGCCATGAGCTGAAGGTGGACAGTTTTAAAGCAACATGTTTTAAAAAAGCACAAACTATCAATCAGATGAAAAAAGGCATGTGTTTTAGATTGTGTGCAACTGGTTTTCAGCTGTGATCATACTGATCATTTAGTTGCCTTAGAAATAAGACACACTAGGCTTTATAGGGTTGAAGAGATAACTTCTTTTCTTAGCATGTAAGTTTAGCGTGTGAGAAAGCACTCCAGTTGAGTTGTTTTAATGCACATTTGTGGGAAAATATCCTCAAAAATGAAGGTAATGATGATGAAAAACTACATAGAGAAAAACAAGACAACCAGTGAGATTTTCAAGCCAGCCCTGTTAGACCAAGCGAGTGAGTCAGCCATCTTTACTGGCAGCAGTTTTAATGGTTAAGATCATTTCCCCCATCCTGCCAGTCAGTTCCTCCCTCCCTCAAGCTTTCATCCAACATATACAGTATTGTGATGTTTGTAGTGTACATCTGAAAGGGAATCCATCAAAACCTCTTTAAATTCATCAGAGAGAAAGCAAATGAGCGCTAGAGAGAAAGAGAAACAGCAGCAAATAAGTGCTGTTTGTTCATCCATGTCTGTAATTTCATCCATCCTAGGCCCTGTAATCATTCACTTGTCTCTCTCTTTGTCTGCTGCTTTACGGCCCGCCTTCTTCAACGTGGTGCATGTTCTCTCCGTCTTAAACACAGCCTTTTTCTTGCTTTAAATGTGTTTATGTGTCTGTCTATGAGTAAGAGAGGATGAAAGGGACAGAAAGAGGCAGAAAAGTGGCCAATCATAGAAATATGACTCATCTCATGCAGTCAGTGTCACACACATGCATGTACATGTAAAACTCTTTGCGGATTGATGTTTGAGTTTCTCCTTGGCCATATATGTTCTGGTTTTGCACAATAAAACAGTGACAAAGAGGATCTGGATCATAATTTCATCGGTTTATGTGTCAGCCAATAATCTGTGTGTGTGTGTGTGTGTGTGTGTGTGTGACACAGTCCAGATGAGTCAATACTGGAGGAGGCAGGCATTGTGGGTTGGATGGGTTTAATTGATCACTCCGCTGAAGGAGACAAACTGACTTCCACCCTCCCTCTGCCATCTGTGGGGTCACAGACACACGCTGATTTCAGCAACGCGATGCACTGACTTGTCTTTCCCTTTTTTTTTTTTTTTTTACATTCTTCCCCTTTTCTCTCTCATTTTTATAAATCAGCAATTCAGCATTGGACAGTTGACTAAACAAACTGGCTGAACAAATTGAACTGACCTGTTCTGTATTTTCTAATTGGCAGGATTTCACATGAGCAGTTGCTGTCAGTGAGCTGAACTCAACAATCTGTTTGAGGAATCAAAAGATTCTCGTAATGTTAAGTCGCCACCTAGTGGCCATTGAGTGTGATTGCATACAGCCTACGTATGGAAATAAAATAAAATAAAATAAAATAAAATAAAATGAAATGAAATGAAATGAAATGAAATAAAATAAAGTAAAGTAAAGTAAAGTAAAGTAAAGTAAAGTAAAGTAAAATAAAATAAAATAAAATAAAACCTAATTTATTTTTCCTTTATTTCAGCTAGACATCATGGCATATTGTACTTTATAGTTGTTTATATAAACCAGTAGATGATAGGCTATACCAAGGCAGTTATGTAGGTTATGATAATGATATTTGTTAGAATTTATATAATACAATTTTTTTTTTTAATTCATTTCAATTGGTTTTAATAGTAATATTTTAATTTGTCCCTTTATATTTAATTTTATTGAATTCATTTGTGTTTATTAATTATTTTATAATTAAATATGACTGAAATACCACTAAACTGCATATAGTGCATTTTAACTGCACATGGATTATGTGATGTGGATTATAGCATTTTAAAATTCAGTAGTTCATTTTTTTTTTTTTAATTATGTTGTTCTTAATAAAATAAAATAAAAAATAGGTTCCTTTTGTGACAGTTTATGTTGAATAAAAATCAACATCTCCTAAATGAACTGTGTGATTTTTTTCTTGGACAGTAATAGTGGAAATGTTGGTACTTTTTGTTGCCAAATATTGACTGGAGTGATATAAATGGAGTGATACGAGTGGAAAAATGTGACAGCTAGCAGTCTTCTGGAAGAAAACTGACAACAAATGACTAGAAAATGTCACAAACTCAGTTCCTTTGAAACTAGGAAGGTGTATAGTGCACTGTATTGAACAACTGCGTAAGATTATAGGTAACAGAACCATATGTCAGTCACTATGTTGTGAATAGAGTCTCTCTGTATCAAAGAGAGGGAATCAAACAAGCTGTTACAGAGCAAATCACTGTGATTGAATCTGCCTTCGGGATGCAATTTATGCACTATGTCATGTGGAGACTGGAAATGAGAGATGCTGTGATGCCATCATACTCAAAGAAAACCAACTGATCAACTTCATTCTTCAAGGATGCAAATATTGACAGATCCTTCTCATATAACTGAAATGCAAATGTAATGAATCTGAGTGAGTGGTGACATCATTACAGAATGTTACAGTCTGCTTTCTGGATTGGCATGGAAACAAAAGTGGCCATATGGGCAGGCTCAGTTAAATTAATTATTTCTTTTCCATTTCCATTTTTTTTTAAGAATGTTGAGCATTGTTGAGTATTTCTAAATAAACAACACTGCATCTTTCACTGGCTGTTATTTCTAGACCCTTATTTTCAGATATTTTTTAAAATGTAAACTTTTTTATTACCATTGTATGAGGAATTTATCTTATGTATTTCGTGTTTACTTGCATGAAGTTTAATTTGTTGACTAAATAACCTTTTAAAAATGTTTTGACATTTGCCAGTTATTGATCATTTTAAGGCAAACATCTTCACATTTTCTATGTATTTTTAATATTAATGTACACTATATTAATTTTAATATTTCTATTAAAAATTATAATTGTATAGCCTACTTATAATACATATATTTATATGTATATTAAAATATGTAAAGAAAATAATAAAAATATAAAATATAAATAATAAAATATAATTTCTCAAATTTTGAATAAAAATGAAATGGGTCAATATATTTAATATTATTTTGTTATATTTCTATATTATATTGTTGTTTATTAGTTTGTTGTTATTATTAATTATTATTATTACTACAATTACATTTTTTATTATTATTATTTAATTTTAATCGCTTTTTTAAATTTAGTAAAATGTTTCGCATAACAGTCAGGGCTTTTATTTTGAAAAACACGAGCAGCCCGGAAGTTAACATGTCTAAAGAAGTGGCTGGTTGTATCACATACCGGTGTGTTATTATCTCGATTGTTGGTCTAAAAAGTCTAATTTTAGCTTTAGTTATTAACTTTAAAATAAGATATATACTTTTGCTATTTCTTTGTCAGGTCCCGTTGATGTTTGTGACAGATAAGTAAAAGCAGCAGCGATGAGGACTGTGTTTATGGTGGCTGAGAAGCCCTCTCTGGCTCAGTCCATTGCCAAAATCCTCTCTAAAGGTGAGTCTGCATGATCTTTATAAAAGTCAAATATACTGCATATAATTACAGGTGCCCTAATTTATAAACAGTGGATTAATTGATTTGGTTTTCCAGCTCCTTCAAATAAAATAGCACCCTTGATGTCTCGTTTGGTCCTGTTTGACATTCATTCATTAATATTACATTGATATATATACCTTCAGCAGATGGACAGGTGACATTACATGTCAAATGAGATGCTAGAATAAAAATATGTTGAAGAGCACGTTTCTAATTATTTTATAATTGTCTTTCCGTTTTTTGGCCACATACTTTTATACTAATTCGAGTATATTGAATATTTTTAATAGTCACACTGCAGGAAAAAGGTCACAAGGTGTTTAATTTTGTTGAGTATTTTAAAAGAAATGAGTCTTACATTTTGAAACATTTGTTTCCTGAATGAGATAAAAAGTTTTTGTTACAAAACTAGTTTATTTAATCACATTTACAAGCATTTTGCCACTATGTATTGCAGCATATGCATTGTGTTGTTTTTTGTTTAGGACGACAAGCATTACTATTCAGTAGACTTCTTTGTGGTTGACATTAAATTTAAGTGACGGTATTATAATAATTAAAATTGAATCCAGTGCATGAACTGTTAGACTCAGTGCTAATTCTGTCTGGATGTAGCACATATACAGGCGATATTGACATCCTCGAATTCCAGTGCGTAAGTTGGGCATCTTGGGTTTTTTCTGAGAAATGGCATTTTGATTGCAATGGGGATGCTTTCCAGACTGAAAGAGCTGTCGACCCCCTTACAGGAATGACTGTTCAGGCAGTTTGCTTCATAGATGATCTGTGGCACACGGTCCAGGTCGATGTTCTCCCTGTTATTGGTGCAGAAAAATATATATATATATATACATTCAGATAGATTCAGAATTTGATGGTCTGTAATTGTCCTAATTGCCATCAAAATGCATGCAGTGTTTTTTAGATTAGATTGTTTTGCATTTTTATGCCAATTAGGACAATTACAGCTTGTCAAATTCTGCATTGTTTCTAACTTTTATAAGAAAAGGATTGCATGCATCCTGTATAAAATGCACCTGCAATATACTTTCCCTTTTGCTGGCTATAAATCCATATTTTTAAAAGGCTTAAAAATCAGCTGTACTCACTCGTAGCTCCATGCGGCGATGCTGCGTTCGTTGATCCTGCTGGGCAGGTTGATGAGCTGTGTGTGGTACTCTTTCAGCGTGGAGGAGCAGTAGGTGTGCTCCACACACTGGACCATGATTGGATTGCACTGGCTGGGGTTCAAGACCAGCAGAAAAACGCTCAGGAGTCCCAGAATCTGAGCGGGAGAGTGAGAAGTAGGCAACAAACCATCAGTATTTATTAGTTTGCGCCTGTCACCGGTGGACACCTTCATGGATTGTGATCATTCCATAGCTACTTCCAAAATATAACGCCTGCATTCACAGATACAGTGCAGCAGTGTACATTGGCATCAGTCGAGTTAAAGAATAATTATAGATTCCATGTGTCCCTTAGTCTATATTAAATACATCAGTGATGAACAATAAATAAATATTTGTCTTGGGCTCTCGGTTATTGCAAGGAGTCTCTGACAGATAAATACTAAAATAAATATTAAAAATGGATTTTATCCTAAACTATTGGATGCTCAGTTTTAGTTTAGTGATAGATGTATATCAGCCAGGGCACTTTTGACCAATTTAATTTTATAAATTCTCAATTTTTGAGAAAAAAAGGTTAATTTTGGGTAATAATTTGATTTCAGCAATTTTTTTTACTTATAATTTGCCATGTATTATTTATATTTATAATATGTTTTATATATTAAGTACTTGTATGTACTTTTGCATGGCACGCTACCTTTCAAAAGTTTGAGGTCAGTTTTTTTAAAGAAATAAATACTTTTAGCAAGAATTCCTTAAACTGATCATATGTGACAGTAAAGACATTTATAATTTTACAAAACTATATATTTATATATTTTAGATAAATTCTGTACTTTTGAACATTTTATACATCAAAAATCATGAAAAAATTAAATGCATGATGATTTCCATAAAACTAATAGGCAGCACAACGGTTTTCAAGATTGATAATAAAAAGAAATGTTTCTTGAGCAGCAAATCAGCATATTAGAATGATTTCTGAAGGATCATGTGACACTGAAGACTGGAGTAATGATGCTGAAAATTCAGCTTTGCGTCACAGGAATAAATTACATTTTAAAATATATTCCAATAGAAAATATGTATTTGAAATTGTAATAATATTTCACAATTTTTGAGCAAATAAATGCTGTTTGGATGAGCATAAGAGGCTTCTTTCAAAAAAACATACAATTTATTACCAACCCCAAGCTTTTGAATGGTAGTGTCACTAATTGTATGTTATTGGCTGTATCAATAGTCATTTAAATCTAAAAAGCGATTCAATCAAAGTAAGTGCAGTTTCCTAGTTCTGGGTCCTAGATGATCTTGTGAGGCAAGTCATGTGAGAATGGTGTTGGAGACTTACCTGTAGCTGTTGCATGCTGGAGAAACAGAGGTGAGGAGTGCAGCGAGAGGCTGGAGGCTTGCCGTGCCTGTTGAGGGTAAAGCTTTCAGTCCAAGTGTGTCCATCCCCTCCTTTTGGGTCTATATTTATGTACCACCATCTCAATGGAGACCTCCAAAAATCTGTAGCGGAAGCCAGTGGTCAAAGAGAGAGGAGGTCATCATCAGGCTCATTCACAATGGACTCCATCATCAGAGTTCAGCCTTGGGAACAGCATCTCTTTACCTGATGGTGACCGTTGACGTCATTCAGGTTTAACTCTGGTAGGGCACAAAATAGAAAAGAGTGAATGAAAGGAATGATGCATAATCAGCTCTTCTCTCTCTCATTTTACTTTATGATGGATCGCTTAATGCCAGCACCAATTAGGCTGCTTTTAGCCTGCCGATTCGTCAGTGACCTCCATCAAAGTTTCTGAAGGAGCGCTTATGCAGTAGTCAAGCTTACATGGTCATGTTAGTTACTTTCTAACATGGAAAGTAGGCAGTTGAATGATAAACAGTGTGCATTTGAAGCGAAGGATGAAGTCTCGTCTGAATGCAATTATTGTGGTGTCAGCTTATTTTTGCATGATTTTTTATGTAAAAATACTTCTGTTTTTAATTTTGTTCTAGTTAATGGGATTGTTTACCCAAAAGTGAACCCTTGTTTACCCTTATGTCATTCCAAACCTGTATGCTTTTCTTTCTTCTGTTGAACACAAAAGAATATATTTTAAAGAATGATGGTAAATGAAAAGAGTTGGGTCACAATGAATTCTATAGTATTTTTTGTTCATACTATGGAAGTGAATGGGACCCAAAACCAAAGAAAGAAATGCAAACAAGTTTTGAAGGACATGAAATTATAAGAAATGTATGAGGTCTTTAAACATTTCTTTTTATTGCCTTTCACTTACAGGTAGCTGTTCAACCCGAAAAGGCCTGAATGGAGCGTGTTCAGTCCATGAGTACACAGGAAGCTTCATGGGCCAAAATGTGAGGTTCAAGATGACGTCAGTGTGTGGACATGTCATGAGTCTGGACTTCATCGGCAAGTATTTTGTATACAAGTAGGACTGCTTTTAAAATATAAGCAAAATCTGTAACTGTACACTACCAGTCAAAAGTTTTTGAACATTGAGAATACAGCAAAATACAGCAAAAGCAGAAATATTGTGAAATGTTTTTACTATTTAAAATAACTGCTTTCTATTTGAATATATTTTAAAATGTAATTTATTTCTGTGATCAAAACTGAATTTTCAGCATCATTACTCCAGTCTTCAGTGTCACGTGATCCTTCAGAAATCATTCTAATATGCTGATTTGCTGTTCAAGAAACATTTATTATTATTATTATTATTAGCAATATTTAAAACAGTTGAGTAAATTTTTTCGGGATTCTTTGATGAATGGAAAGATCTAAAGATCAGCATACAGTTTTTATATATAATTTTATATATATATATATATATATATATTTTTTTTTTCTTTTTTTTGGGGGGGGGGGGGGGGGGGGTTATAGAAATTTATATTTATATATATATATATATATATATATATATATATATATATATATGTATATGTGACCCTGGACCACAAAACCAGTCTTAAGTGTCAATTTTTCGAAATTGAGATTTATACATCATCTTAAAGCTGAATAAATAAGCTTTCCACTGATGTATGGTTTGTTAGGATCGGACAATATTTGGCCGAGATACAACTATTTGAAAATCTGGAATCTGAGGGTGCAAAAAAACCAAAATAGAGAAAATCGCCTTTAAAGTTGTCCAAATGAAGTTCTTAGCAATGCATATTACTAATAAAAACTATAGTTTTGATATATTTACAGTAGGAAATTTACAAAATATCTTCATGGAACATGATCTTTACTTAATGTCCTAATGATTTTTGGCATAAAAGAAAAATCAATAATTTTGACCCATTCAATGTATTTTTGGCTATTGCTGCAAATATACCCCAGCGACTTAAGACTGGTTTTGTGGTCCAGGATCACATATATATATATATATATATATATATATTTTTTAGCAAGGATGCTTTAAATTGATCAAAAGTGATGATAAAGACATTTATGATGTTACAAAAGATTTCCATTTTTTCTTTTGCTGTTCTTCTGAACTTTCTGTTCATCAAAGGAACCTGAAAAAATTCTACTTAGCTGTTTTCAACATAATAATAACAACAAATGTTTTTTGAGCAGCAAATCAGAATATTAGAATGATTTCTGAAGGACCATGTGACTGAAGGAATGATGCTAAAACTTTAGCTTTGAAATCACAGGAATAAATTACATTTTAAAATATATTCTAATAGAGAAGAGTTATTTTAAAAATATTTCAAAATTTTACTGTTTTTGCTGTGTTTTGGATTAAATAAATGCAGGCTTGGTGAGCAGAAGAGACTTCTTTAAAAACATTACAAATCTTACTGTTCAAAAACTTTTGTCTGGTAGTGTATGTGCAAGACAATGTAAACTTGACTTATATTATTCCCTATCCTTAATGTTTTGCAGGAAAGTATAACAATTGGGATAAAGTTGATCCAGCTGAGTTGTTCAGTAAAGCTCCGACTGAGAAGAAAGAAGCAAACCCCAAACTAAATATGGTCAAATTCCTTCAGGTGACTTCACCTTTCATTACATGACTGATTATGGTGTATCTATTGTCTAAAATAATTAAACATTTAGACAAACTATATTTAAAGACAACATGTAAGCCTGTCAAAGAATGTATCATTTTTATTCTATAAATATTATATAATGTAATTATACTATAGTAAACTTATTAACAATATTTTAACAATTAAGTTGTAACATATTTAAAAACCCTTCCATAAATCTTTAAATAACAAAGTTGCTGTTTATTGACAGGTTGAAGCAAAAGGTTGTGACTATGTTGTCCTGTGGTTGGATTGTGATAAAGAAGGAGAGAACATTTGTTTTGAGGTGAGTCTAAATCTATTGAAAGAAAATACAACTTAAGATTGTCCATATAACTGGGCCTGAGGTGTTGAGTCCTGTTTTTTTGAGTGTGCATTTTCTTGATTTGTTTGTGTTGTACCCTCTCAGGTGTTGGATGCCATTCAGCCGGTGATGAATAAGCCTTACGGTAATGATCGTACCGTGTATCGAGCAAAGTTCAGCTCCATCACAGACACGGATATCTGTAACGCCATGAACCGACTCGGAGAACCCAACAGGAACGAGGCTCTGTCTGTAGATGCTCGTCAGGAACTGGACCTCAGGATCGGCTGTGCTTTCACACGGTACGAAAGAGGTCATCTGGGTAGAACAGACCTGCTTTGATTTCTTTATTTATTTTATATACATTACAATACAATTTTTTGTGCAGTATACATGACTGTTGAAAAAATTAGGGTTGGTAAGATTTTTTAAATGTTTTTGACAAAAGTTTCTTATGCTTATCAAGGCTGCATTTATTTGATTAGAAATATAATGAAAATTGTAATATTGTAAAATAATATTTCAACTCAAAAGAACGTTTTTCTATTTTAATACATTGTAAAATGTGTAAAAAAAAATTCCAGTGATTGTAAAGCTGAATTTTCAGTCTTCAGTGTCACATGATCTTTCAGAAATCATTTTAATATGGTCATTTGATGCTCAAGATACATTTCTTATTAACAACAAAACAGTTATGCTGCTTAATATTTTTTGTGGAAACTGTGATAATTTTTTTTAGGATTCTTTGTTGAATACAAAGATCAAAAAGCAGCATTTATTTGAAATATAAATATTTTGTAACATTATAAATGTATTCACTGTCACTTTTTTATTAAAATAATGCATCTTTACTGAATAAAAGTTTTAATTTCTTTCAGAAAAATTTCTAGTGACTACAAACTTTTGAACAGTAGTGCATTTGTCAAACTATTTTAAGTTGTTCATCACACATAATCATTATTTTTAGTTTTCAGACTAAATACTTCCAGGGGAAATATGGGAATTTGGACTCCTCCTTGATCTCGTTTGGTCCCTGTCAGACTCCCACACTGGGATTCTGTGTGGAACGGCATGACAAGATCCAGTCCTTCAAACCTGAAGCATACTGGGTTATACAGGCAAAGGTCAGTTCTGGCCTTTTCTGCTCAAAATACAAAACCCAGTTTTCAAAATCTAATTCTATTACAGAACAGCTATATCATTTCGCATTGCATACTTGCTTCTTTTCTGCATTTTCCTTTTTTTTTGTGCACACAGGTTTTTAAAGGCAAGGACAGTCCACTCATCTTGGACTGGGACCGCGTGCGAGTTTTTGACCGTGATGTTGGTCAAATGTTTGTTAACATGGCAAAGACTGCTAAGGAGGCTAAAGTATGTATCTCAGTTGTTATGATTGTGTCATTTCATATTTTAGAGATGCTAAATGTGTAACTGCATGAGTTACGATGTGTCTTTTCTTGCAGGTTGACTCCGTGTCTAAGAAAGAGAAAGCCAAGCAGAGACCCCTTGCTTTGAATACAGTGGAGATGTTAAGAGTGGCCAGCTCTGCTTTGGGTGGGCAGCTTTCTGTGTGATATTAAATGTGAATTCACAAATCAAAAGCATAAGAAATAGGGTTTTAATGAGGAAAGAAAGAAAGAGGGGAGACAATAAAACCAATTACTTGTGAAATGTAATGACCAGTCATGCCATTGAACTTATATTATGCGGTCTAGAACTTAATTTACTCTAATAACGTCACTTTTAGCAAATGATTCCTGTAATTTTGTAGTATTGAAGTATTATTTACACAAAAATAATCAGACTTAGTTAACTCACACTACCATTCAAAAGTTTGGAGTTAGTAAGATTTCTTAAAATGTTTTTAAAAGAAGTCTCTTCTGCTTACTAAGGCTGCATTTATTTAATTAAAAATATGGTAAAACTGTAATATTGTGAAATATTATTGCAACTTAAAATAACTGTTTTCTGTTGTAATATATTGTAAAATGTCATTTATTTCTGTGATGCAAAGCTGAATTTTCAGCATCATTACTCTAGTCTTCAGTGTCACATGATCCTTCAGAAATCATTGTAATATGCTGACAGATGAAAAAAAAAAACTGCAGCGTATATATGATTTTATCTGTGTATTTCTCAGGAATGGGTCCCCAGCATACTATGCAGATAGCAGAGCGTCTGTACACACAGGGTTATATCAGCTACCCTCGCACAGAGACCACACACTACCCTGAAAACTTTGACCTGAAGGGCACCCTCAAACAGCAGGCCAACAGCTCCTTCTGGGGTGAAACGGTAAGCAATAGCCCTTTCCTCCCCCCTCGAAAAGATCACTTAAGATGCTCATTAATGAATTAATATGCTCTTTAATGATTAGTATTTTATAATATATTAAATCGAAAGATTTGATGTTGGTGTTACTGTATTTTTGTAGGAAGTTTAATTGCATTATTTGGTTTATTTTATTTTGTATAATATTTAGTATTATAATATACATAGCCTGTGTATTTAATCCTGATATGCCACAAAAATAATGTAAAGCGATTAATATTGTGTGTGTGTTTGTGTGTATACAGGTAAAAGCCCTGCTCTCTGAGGGCATTAACAGGCCAAGAAAGGGAGTGGATGCAGGAGACCATCCACCAATCACACCCATGAGAGCCGCCTCTGAGAGCGAGCTGGGTACGACTGTCAGACTGCGTATTTTCACATTTACATTTTTGATATTGAAATGTCTAGTGCAGAGATATTCTAGAAAACACCCAGGTCATACTATGATCCAAATCTGACATTTCAGGACAAGATGCTTGATCCTGTTAATAATTTAAATGTGTTTTAAACCCACTATAAACGAGGCATTTGTTGCATTCAGTGAGGACATAATTACTGATTATAATGACTCATACGGTCTTTTTACGCGTTGCGCCGCGTAAACATAACACCATGTCTGCGTTTGTGATCATAGAAACGCCAAACAAGTGCTACTCTACACAGCTCAAAACTTGCGTTTGAATAGTCAGTAGCAAATTCTTTAAATATCGAAACATACTTACAGGCTGTGAGTCAGAAGCACCAGACTGTCCTTGTGACGTTGGAATTGTCCCACTTTAGAGTGTTCACATCACAGCCATTCATGGTGTTCACATTGTAGGCTACTCTCTTCCAGGTTCAGGAAACAGTCCTCCGTAAAATGCGCTACACACACTCTAATATTTGGGTTGAACTGTTCTGGAACAGTGTTGTAAATATAACTTAACCACTGATTTCTAGTTGTGTACTCATTTGGAAGCCCAAACAGAGTATTTGCTTTCACAATGAAACGCACAGCGTCTCCACGACATGGTGGCGGCAACAACAATACTACAGCGAGAATAAAAGTTACGCCGCCTTTCATTGCGTATACGTTTGGGCGGTGTTATGCAAATCTTCCCACACCGTGACGTAGACATGTGGGGGTGTATTTGAATGAGCCATTTTAGGAAGGCCTGGCAGAGTTTTAACTTTTTATAAAGAATATCTCTTTGGGTTTGAGACTTTAATCTTTGCAACTTTACAGATCTTATATATGCACAAACAGCTTGTAACACTCCAAAGACAAAGGAAAATATGAAATCGCATCATATGACCCCTTTAAGATATTTTTGATGAATTCCGGGAGCTCTCTGACCCTCCCATAGACAGCAAGAAACGTAGCAAGGAGATCATTAAAATAATCCATGTGACATCAGTGGTTCAACCGTAATTTTTACGAAACTACAAGAATACTTTTTGTGTGCAAAGAAAACAAAAATACCGACTTTATTTAACAATTTGTCTCCTACGCGTCATCCTATAGCGCCATTTTGGAGAGTATCACAGACGTAAACAACGTGTCAGCAGCACCGTACACGGATATGATGTTTACATTGTTTACGCTTTGATCTGAACGTAAACAACGTATCCGGGTACATACATTGGATTTGTTGTTTACGTATGTGATACCCTCTAAAATGGCGCTATAGGATGACGCGGAGGAGATGAATTGTTGAATAAAGTTGTGATTTTTGTTTTCTTTGCACACAAAAAATATTCTCGTCGCTTCGTAAAAATTACGGTTGAACCACTGGTCACATGGATTATTTTAAGACATCAAAACAAATTTTGAACTATACAGTCAACGAAATTCAGTTCAGAGGCCATATTGCAGGAACATAACTCTAGAATCTAATCTTAACTGATCTGAAGTCAGAGCTAAGACAACAGAGCTATAAAATGCCAAATATCTTTTTGTCTCTGCAGGCAGCGATGGTTGGCGTCTGTATGATTACATCACACGGCACTTCATCGCGACAGTCAGCCCCGACTGCAAATACCTGCAGACCATCATTTCCTTCAGCATCGCCACAGAGAGCTTCACGTGCAGTGGGAAGACACTCATCTCTGCTGGTACGTGTAATCTTCAGATGAGCTTAAAGGGATAGTTCACTCAAAAATGAAAATCCTGTCATCATTTACTCACCATTAAGTAGTTCCAAACCTGTATGAATGTCTTTGTTCTGCTAAACACAAAGGAAGATATTCTGAAGAATGTGGGAAACAGAGCAGTTCTGGGGCACCATTGACTTCCATAGTATTTTTTTTTCCTACTATGGAAGTCAATGGTCTTTAAACAGTTCCTGGTTACAAACTTTCTTCAAAATATCTTCCTTTGTGTTCGGCAGAACAAAGAAATTCATACAGGTTTGGAACTACTTGATGGTGAGTAAATGATGACAGAATTTTCATTTTTGGGTGAACTATCGCTTTAATTAATGTTTTTTTACGTTTGCCATTTTTAAATTATATTCTAGCGGAGAGATGATGCTTATTAATATTTCTTGCGAACAGGTTACACTGAGGTGATGCCTTGGCAGGGTATTCCACAGGAAGAGGCCTTGCCGGTGTGTGAGAGAGGAGACGTATTTACAGTGGATGAGATCAAACTACTGGAGAAACAGACCAATCCACCAGACTACCTGACTGAGGCCGAGCTCATCACACTCATGGAGAAACATGGCATCGGTACGATCTGTTTTATTAGTGCTGACAACCTTAACAGATTCTTCAGAAAAGCAGCTCACAGAAGAGAGTAAATTTAAACAGCTCATTTTATACATTTTATCCCCGATGTGCACTTACAATGTTAGTGTTTGTTCACAATGTTTGTTCACCATTGTTGTAACCTTTTGGATCCAGTGTGTCTAAAATACTGCAAAATTAATTACAAGTCTCAAAAGCATGCAGAATTCACAGCACAATGATTTATTTTAAAGGGGAAAGGGGAAGTGGTGTGTGGCCAAGTGTGGTGACCCATACTCGGAATTTGTGCTCTGCGTTTAACCCATCCAAGTGCATGCACACAGTAGTGAACATACACCCGGAGCAGTGGGCAGCCAATGCTGCGGCGCCCGGGGAGCAGTTGGGGGTTGGTGCCTTGCTCAAGGGTCTCACCTCAGTCATGGTACTGAGGGTGGAGAGAGCGCTGGTAATTCACTCCCCCCACCTACAATCCCTGAGACTCGAACCCACGACCTTCGGGTTACAAGTCCGACTCTCTATCCATTAGGCCACGACTGCCCCCATTCATATTTTATTTGGATTAATATTTGAAATGTTGATACAAGATTTAGTACATCAATGAATACATATGCCATTTACAATTTTTGAAATAAGTCTCTTTTGCTCACCAAGGTTATGTATTTATTTAATCCAAATCTGTAAATTTTATTTACAGTTTAAAGTATATATTTTAAAATATAATTTATTCCTATGAAGCAAAGCTGAATTTTCAGCATCCATTGCTGCAGTCTCAGTGTCACATGATCCTTCAGAATTTGCTACTGAAGAAATATTTCTTATTATCAATGTTGAAAACAGTTGTGCAGGCTAAATATTTTTAATCATAGTTCATTTTTTCAGGATTCAGGATGAGAACAGGTTTTATTTGATATATAAATATTTTATAATAATCATTTACAGCCACTGTTTTTCAGTCTAATGCATCTTTGCCTAGTAAAAGTATTCATTTTTAATTAAAAGTATTTAAAAAAATTATAATTTTAACGTTTAGTTACTGTTTTCCCCAAACTTTAATCGGTAGTTTGGTTTATAATTTACTCAAAGTAAAGTGAAGTATTTTTTCTTTTAGAAACATTTAATTGCAGACTTTTTTTTTTTTTTTTTTGAAAATTGTGAAAGTTATTGTGGACTGCATTAACAAATGATTCTGTCACTAGGCACGGATGCCAGCATCCCTGTCCACATTAACAACGTCTGCCAGAGAAACTACGTGACGGTTGAAAGTGGCCGCAAACTCAAACCCACCAACCTGGGGATTGTTCTGGTTCACGGTTACTATAAGATTGGTAAGGAAAAACATTTGAACCTCAGTTAATTAGCTGGTGTGTGCATGACTCATTTGTTAAACTTATCTTTTTGTGTGTTAGATGGAGATTTGGTGCTGCCCACAATCCGCAGTGCTGTGGAAAAACAGCTAAATCTGATATCTTTAGGAAAGGCAAACTTCCACCAGGTCTTACAGCACACTCTGGACATCTTCAAGAGGAAGTTTCACTACTTTGTGGACTCCATTGCAGGTAATGTCCCACAATGAATCTATGCAAAGAATTAGTTTATTTGCTGTATCTCTATACCATATTAAAAATAAATTTTAGAACATTCTCAGAGAAACACCATGTTTATATGATTGCTGCATAAAAGTCAGACTAAATTATGCCTGGTCAGACCCACCTCAGCCCAGAGTATCAAAGTATACAGTTGTAATTGCTGTGTAAATACACTGTGAATCTCTTCTGAGCAGCATTGAACATATCAGATGTGCTTCTGTGCCACCTTTGCAGTGTAAATTTGGCATTAGAGATGTTGTTTTAACACTACTAATCAATGGCCCGGTGTCATAGACAGGGCTTAGCCTAAGCCAGGATTAGGCCATAGTTTAATTAGGACATTTAAGTAATTTTTATAAACATGCCTTAGAAAAAAGCATTACTGTTGTGCATCTTAAGACAAAACAAAGGCACTGACATGTTTTAAGATCAGTCAGTGCAAGTTTCTTTCAGTTGAAACAGCTCAGATTTACATTTTAGTTGAGGACTAGGGTTAAGCCTTGTCTGTGAAACCAGAGGAATGTGTATTACTTTGTTTTTGTTAATTATTGACTCTTAAATCCTGCTTGGAATGTTTTTTTACAGGCATGGATGAGCTGATGGAAGTGTCCTTTTCCCCCATCGCTGCTACTGGGAAACCTCTCTCGCGCTGTGGCAAATGCCATCGCTTCATGAAGTACATCCAGGTCTGTAACGACTCATATTGACTTCTTAATCATACTGCCGCCTTGCTTTCTTTTTCTGGAAATGTTACTAGTAACATTTCACAATATTACTCTTTTTACTGTATTGTTTAAATGCAGCCTTGATGAATGTGTTTAGGACTCTGAAGAGTATAATGTTTAATAGTAGCCCAGGGGAAGTGGTAGTTAAGAGGTCAAAGCTCTTGGCTTGTAATAAGAAGGTCAAAGCCCTCTGTGATGTCTCAAAATCAGGAGTTAATGGTTGGGTCAGGGTCATGGATCAAAGCCCCAGACATGGTGTTGCAATCATTTGACTTGAGTGCTGTGCAGAACTGAACTTTGGACCATTTTGAGACAAGCGTGTTTGGTTAAATATCTAACATTCCTCCTTCTAATCGTACTGTCATCAGTTCAAACTAAAGGTCAATGTTGACAAAGAAAGCAGCAAAAAAAAAAATTAAGTCTGAACATGCTATGATCTATAGTTCAGATCTGAGTTCAGTGTACTATGAAAACAGATTTTTGTTCTGGGGTTGGTCATTTAAAAAAAGTTTTTTGTAAGAAGGCTCTTTAAAAGCTGTATTTATTTGATTAAAAATGCAATAAAACAGTAAAATAACCTTTCTATTTAAATTGTTTTTTTAAATGTAATTTTAAAAAAGCTGAATTTTCAGCATCATTACTCCAGTCTTCGGTGTCACATGATCCTTCAGAAATCATTCTAATATGCTGATTTGCTGCTCAAGAAACATTTAATATTATCAGTGTTGAAAACAGTTGTGCTGCTTAATATTTTTGTGGAAACTGTGATGCATTTTATTTTATTTCAGTGTTTTTTTTAATGAATAGAAAGTTTAAACAACATTTATATGAAACACTAACATAACAAATGTCTTTACTGTCACTTTTGATCAATTTAATGTATCCTTTCTGAATAAAAGTATTAATTTCTTTAAAGTAATCTTACTGACCCGAGTACTGTGTATATAGTGCACATATACCCACAATGTTTTGTACATCAAAAATACAGTTTTTAAACATCTGACTTCAAGTTGAGAGGAAATGATGTTGATTATTCGCAGTGAGTAATGCTATTAAAGTTTTTGATGACTCAATTGATATGGATGGGATCCCAGAGCATCCACATATGCACACTAACTTTGATCCTAATTACCATCCGAATGGTCATGTTGCTGTAAATCACGTGGTTCATTACTGATGCACTTTGGGCTTTTAGGCAGCCTCTCATCTCTCTAGCACCTGTACATGACCTTCAACAAGGAAGCATTTTACCTAAATGTTGTCCTGTGTCCATCTGAATGTGGAATAACTCACAAATTATTCATCAGTGTCCCTCATCATTCAAATTAGACTCTGGGCTCTTGGTCTAATGTCCCTGTTAAATGGGCTTCAATGTCCACCGCTTGCGTAAGGGAGATTAATGCTGATTTTCTCAAGTGAGGTCCAGCCACAGTATAGAGGTCCTTAATGTTACTTCTTCACTTTGGATGGTAAAATATGTGGAAAATGAAGTTATAATCTGAAATATATTAGTAATTCAGTAAATGCTGGTGTTTTCCACCATCAATATATTTTTCAGTTATGAATTTTAACACAGAGAAGCATTATACTATTAATAATAATAGTTATTGTAATATATTTTCATAAGTATTAACTATTATGGTCCAATAAATGCACATAAAACGTATTCTACAACCGCAAAAAGTTGAGTCAGATGATACCCAGATTGCTTTTTACAGCTTTATCATGATGTAGTGTCATATAAAGTAACTGTCTTTTTTAATCACCCCCAGGCCAAGCCCAGTCGCCTGCACTGCTCTCACTGTGACGAGACCTACAGTTTGCCTCAGAATGGAGCCATTAAGCTGTACAAGGAGCTCAAGTGTCCTCTGGATGAGTTTGAGCTGGTGCTGTGGACCTCGGGGTCTCGTGGCAAAAGTTACCCTGTGTGTCCATACTGCTTCAGCAACCCTCCCTTCAGAGACATGAAGAAAGGTAGGAGAGACTGGAAAGCTTTGATTCTCAAGTCAACTTGTTTTAAAGTGATTCTTCAATTAGGTTTCTTTCAAACTGTGTTTTATGTATTTTATATTTTTTCCCACATATACAGTAATGAAAGATCTGATTATGTCCTTGATCAACCTTTGGATTTAAATTTTTTTTTTTTTTTTTTTTTTAAATGGTTGGATAAACCATCTTTCAAGTTTATGAAAATGAAAAGAAATCAAATGTAGAAATGTAGTTATTGAATATGATTAAATAATAAAAAAAATAAATAATTATTAAATAATAAATGAATTATTATTAAATATTAAATATAAATTAATTTTATATTTAATAATATAAAATGTATAGTTTTTATATTATTATTAAATTACACACTTGTTTTTACAAGATGTTTTTACAAAATTCTGTTTCCAATTAATGCTATTAAAATTAATTAATTAATGTATTTATTTTAAATATTAAATATTTTATATATATTACATTATACACTACCATTCAAAATTTGGAGTCAGTAAAATTTGTTTTCGAAAGAATAAATAATGATGTTATAAACTGATCAAAAGTGATAGTAAGATCACTTAGATTTTTATAAAATTCAACATGGATTATAATAAGAAATGTTTCTTGAGCAGCAAATCAGCATATCAGAATGATTTCTGAAGGATCATGTGACACTGAAGACTGGAGTAATGATGCTGAAAATTCAGCTTTGCATCACAGGCATAAATTTACATTTGAAAATATATTCAAATAGAATATAAATATAATATTTTTTTTAAATCAAGTAAATGCAGCCTTGGTGAGCTTCTTTCAAAAACATTAAAACATCTTAATGACCCCAATCTTTTGAACAGCAGTCTATTTAAAATAAATATATAAAATACAAAATATACCTAGAAAAATTGTAAGCTTTTTATAAATTTATTATAGAGGTGCAGTTAAAAAGACTGGGTGGGGGATTCTGACATTCTGGCAAACGAAACAGGAAAAAATGCTTAAAAACATGAAAAGAAGTCTAAAAGTTCTCCTACTTGAAGAATAGCCCTTATTTGTAATTTCTCTTTCTATTTCGGTCAGGCATGGGCTGTAATGAGTGCACCCACCCTTCCTGTCAGCACTCCCTCAACTCTCTTGGCATCGGCCAGTGCGTTGAATGTGAGACGGGCGTCCTGGTCTTCGACCCCACCTCGGGTCCAAAGTGGCGCATGGCTTGCAACAAATGCAACGTGGTGGTGCATTTCTTCGAGCACGCCCATAAAGTGCAGGTGTCCCAGGACAGCTGTGATTCCTGCGAAGCCTCCCTGGTCATAGTGGACTTCAACAAGACACGCTCGCCTTTGCCCGATGGTGAAACGCAGCACACTGGCTGTGTGTTTTGCGACCCTGTGTTCCAGGATCTGGTGGAGCTGAAACATGCGACCATGCGGCATCCCATGCACCGGGCCGGAGGAGCCCGCAGAGGGAGAGGGAAGGGAAGAGGGAGGAGGCCTGTGGGGAGAGGGAATCCTAAAAAGCCTAAAGATAAAATGGCAGCCTTGGCAGCATATTTTGTATAGAACTGTTAATTTGTCTTGTAGCAGAAAATCAAAGCCAGCTTAATAAGGCTTAAAGTGCAAGCTGAAAAGATGAAAATGGCAATAAACTTTTAGTTTAATAGAGTCTTTGCTGTCTCTTGTCTGTTTTTTTTATGCCTATATATTTAATGCACCATTTGAAAAAACAAAACAAAATGTGTTTAGTGTTTTTCAAAGAAGTCTCAGCAAGGCTGCATTTATTTGATTAAAAATACAGAAAAAACAGTAATATTGTGAACTGTTTTCTATTTGAATAACTTCATTGAAGACTGGAGTAAATATGCTGAAAATTCAGCTTTGCATCACAGGAATAATTTACATTTTAAAATATATTCATATAGAAAAGTCGCACATCTACATGAAACAATATATTAAATTCATAAAGTTAGTAACAAAAAACTGAAAATAAACAGGCTATGGTATCAATATGTTTTTTGGACATGGTACCACAACAAGAGCAATTTTTATTTGCACATTTTACTAAGTTGCTCTATATTTTAGATTTACATTTCTGTATTTGCTTAATTTATATATTTGCTGTATTTACTTATGATTATATGCATTTTTAACATAAATGCATATAATCATAAGAAACATAATATTAAGACCAATGTTCATTCAGAGTATAATCAACAACATTTTACAATGTTGAACTGATCACATTATGCAAACAATGTTAAGAAAATTAAAAAAGTTAAAAATATAAAAATAAAAAGTTTCCGAGTTTAATAAGAAAAGAAAAGAAGCCACTTGTCTATCAGTATCATGTTTAAGAATAATATGTTTGAATAACGTTTTTGACTTTGTCCATCTAAAGGATCTTTGCATATATATTGGAAAAAATTATGAAAAATGATTCCTTGTCACTATTACAAAAATCGCCGCCTCATTTATTTCCATATTAAGAAGTAGAACCTTGGCTTATGAATATTAATTACCTTACGTGAATGTCTGGGCGCTCGTTGGTTAGCGCGCTAAAAGGAATGTATTAATATTCATAAGATCGGTCTGTCACCGCCCACACAGACAAAACGATCTGACAACCAAACGGATTGTCTTCATCCCGTTCCGACAAATCTATTCCGCTCATCACACGTTCATCCTCGTCGCTTGTATATCGCTGTGTTTGTACTTCCTGTCTGTCACAGCGACTTCCGCAGATGGATTGGCTTTTGTTGTGTAGTGCCTGAAAGGGCGTGCGTTCATGCACGAGCACTTCAAACCGCACTCATCAGGGCAAAAAGGGAGTGTCGGGGCATAAAGCAACGCCAACCATCCGTAAAGGTATATACTGCACGTTTACGCACGACTGTGTTCTCTTTTATGTTGTTAATTGAACTAATCAGTTGCTACATGTAGTTCAAGGCCCGGCTGTGCTGCTTTCAAATGGCGACAGTGTGTGCACTTTCTCGTAAGGTGTCATGCAGAAGTTACTCCTTGTAGTCATGCATTAACCAGATTTTCTTTTATGCAGTACACTGCGGTTAGAAAGAAGTTTAGTTTTGCTGGGTTTTGCGAAATTTGCGTAGACGTCTGTAGGTTTAGTGTACTATGTATACTAGATGCATTCTGTATTTGTAGTTTGCCACCAAAAAAATCGGAAGAGTATATGACCTGTCACATTTTTACAGATAAAATGTGGCTTTTGTTATAAATAATCATAAAGCGTAAACTTAAAAAAAAACCCAAAAAAAAAAACCTCTCCTTAGCCCCGCCCCAAGCGCACATCATTGGTTAATGTTGACAGCGGGCCGCCTCCGAGTGTTCTGATTGGCCAACACTTTAACATTCTATTTTGCGTGGATTATTTTATCAACCTAAACACAAAGTTTAGAAAAGTTTATATATCAATAATTTATTAAGTCTAAATATGATATATTCTACTCTGTTCTGTACTGTAACCTTAGCAACATATTTGCTTTAAACTGATAGAGGTGAATAACCTTTACAACACTGACAGGTTCTGGTGAAGATGGTTGTGTTTATTGTTTTATTTATTTATTTATTATTTTTTTGCGTAGATTCATACCTGAAGTTTGCATCCAAGGTTACTTTGGACAAAAGGTTGCAAATCCACACTCAGAATGAGTTGCACGGAGCAAGGCGACGCTGGGAAGTTTCTCGAGAGGTTTCTGGAGGAGTTTCCAAACCTGCTTGGCACAGAGGACCCGCTTCCCGTCAGTCCACTTAGCCGCAAAGTCACTATGCAGGAGGTGAAGGGAGAGACTCTGGATCTGGGCTTGCGACTGCTCTCAGCCAGGTTTGTTGTGTGCATATCATATAGGCCAGGGGTTTTCAATCTTTCAGGTGCCACAGACAACCATATATGTGACCCTGGACCATAAAACCAGTCATAAGGGTCAATTTTTTGAAATTGAGATTTATACAGCATCTGAAAGCTGAATAAATAAGCTTTTCTTTGATGTATGGTTTGTTAAGATCGGACAATATTTGGCCAGGATACAACTATTTGAATATCTGGAAACTGAGGGTGCAAAAAAACCAAAATATTGAGAAAATCGCCTTTAAAGCTGTCCAAATGAAATTCTTAGCAATGCATATTACTAATCAAAAATTAAGTTTTAATATATTTACGGTAGGAAATTTACAAAATATCTTCATGGAACATGATCTTTACTTAATATCCTAATGATTTTTGGCATAAAAGAAAAATTGATAATTTTGACCCATACAATGTATTTTTGGCTATTGCTACAAATATACCCCGGCGACTTAAGACTGGTTTTGTGGTCCAGGGTCACATATGATCATCCTCGAGTAAGGGACCCTCATTCTATGATTTAAAAGACAGCTATGCGCTTTAATATATAAAGACGTAATTTATATTGAGAAATTTATAATATAAATGTGTATAAAATAATATTTAGAAAGAAATTCTATTCACTACTGTACTGTTATGTATTATTTATTAAAATACTATTACATTTATTATTATTATATTATATTGTTATTATTGTTTATTAATATATTGTTATTTTAACTCTTTTTATTTTAATTATTTAAAAAGAATATTTTTTGTATTTAGTTAGATCTTTTTTATTATTTATTTATTGTTTTTCCTTTTTTTTTCTCTAATCTTTCCAACAGACCCTCTAACACTCTGTTCCAGGCCTCTGGGGGTTCTTTTATTATTTTTCTTAAATTATTTTATTTATTTTAATTATTTAATTATTTTAATCATTTATTGATTTATTTACTTAGGTCTTATGTTTTATTGTTTATTTATTTTAATATATAATATGTTTTTCTCTAAAGTTTTCCACGGATACCCCACCACTCTCTTGTAAGTCCCTGGAGGTTCCCATATTTTTATTTATTTATTTATTTATTGTAATCATATTTTTTGATCAATATTTTCGTGAAAGAGAGGATGATTTCATTTGTGTTTATGTTTCCTGTTGGATGACATACTCTTCATTCTGAGCTATAGATACAGTTTTATAGTTGTGTTTGCATGCCCATTTACTTTGTAAATTTTTAAAAATGTTGAAATGTTGCAACACACCTGTCCTCTTCAACCAGAGGAGGAGCGTTCTCTCATTCCTGTCATTCCTGTCTCTCTCTCCCATTTGCTTTCTCTCACTCTCTGTCTGGTGTGATCTGTTTTCCTGACAGTATTTGCACCAGGTCAGCACGTTTCACTATGCATGAGCTGATTAAGAGATTTGGTGCTTTTTTCCCAGCGCACTATCAGTGGCAATCCAAGCGTTAAGTGAAAGCGATGGTGCAGAAATTTTAAAGTTTAAATTTACAATGGAGTTTTTGTTTTATCTCTTTCTGTATCCTTTTCTCTCTCTCCCCTGACGCATTTCTCAGGGCAGACTTCCTGTCTGTGGAATCACTATTGTTATACCCACTTCCTGACATTTAGACTTCATTTCCTCTTTGTTGGACGCTGTGCTGCATTCAGATGTCTGCACAGTGCAGATTTGTCAGGTTTAACCCTTTTCGTGTCTTGATATAGGTCAGATGTGCTTGACGTTACCGCAGCTCTTGTCAAGTAGGACAAAAGGGAGTCATTTCCGACATCTTGCTGTTATGTCATTAGATAAGATCTCACGCAGCCGAATGCTTCTTTTAAATAGACGTGTTGTTATGAGTGGGTGGTCGGGCCATTTGCCACTTGTTGCTCCAGCAGACAAAGTGCTAAATCTAATCTAAAAACAGAGCAAATCACTAGTGCAAGATGTGCTTTTACTCCACGCCGTGGGAGAATTCACGAGTGGGATTTAAAGAAAAATCATATCGGAGTAAATTCATTTAATTTCTAGTCAACACATTTTGTACACACTCTAAGTAGTCTACCATTCAAAAGTTTTTGGTCAGTAAGATTTTTTTTTTTTTTAAGAAATTAATACTTTTATTTAGCAAGGGTGCATTAAATTGATCAAAAGTGACAGTAAATCATTTATAATATTATGAAAGAATTCTATTTGAAATAAGACTTGAGCAGCAAATCAGCATATTCGAATGATTTCTGAATGATCTTGTGACACTGAAGACTGGAGTACTGATTCTGAAAATTCAGCTTTGCATCACAGGAATAAATTAAATTTAAAATGCATTCAAATAGAAAACAGTTATTTTAAATTGTAATAATATTTCACCATATTATTACTGTTGTACTGTATTTTTGATCAAATAAATACAGCATTGGTGAGCATAAGAATTTTCTTTCAAAAACATTACAAAATCTTATGACCCCAAATTTTGGATGATAGTGCAAGTTCACTTGAGCGTGTGTGTTGTCACACTGTTGATATATGTGAGATGTTTCTTTATTTTAGAAATGCCCCATCCTGGCTGGGTGCAGAGATGTGCAATGCTGCTGTCACTGAATTGCTTAAAGATGACCTTTCACCTCACTACTGCCCCAAAGATCCTGAACAGCAACCAGAGGATGAACAGGAAGTTCTTTGTGAGTGATTCACTTGATTTGGTTCTTGTTCTTTTCTGTTTGTGAAATTTAGGGTTATTGTCACATTTAAATTGATCTCTTTTTAATACAAGTTAATAAGTTGAAAAAATAATAGAGTCCGATTATAAAGACAACAGCAATACAATACCAAGAAACTGAGAAATATATCTTATATATATATATATATATATATTAGTGCTGTCAAACGATTAATCGCAATTAATCACATCCAAAATAAACGTTTTTGTTTACATAATGTGTATGTGTATATTTCTTATGTATATATAAATACAAACACATGCATGCCTATATTTAAGAAAAATATGTTGTGTTTATATGTTCAATATATTTATATATAATATAAAATATAAGAATATAAATAAATACATGTAAATATTTTAAAAATATTTACTGTATGTGTGTGTATTTATATAAACATAATAAATATACACAGCACACATACATATATTATGTAAACAAAAGCTTTTATTTTGGATGCGATTAATTGTGATTAATCGTTTGACAGCACTAATATACATCTATATTATATATATATATATATATATATATATAGAAATGTAAAAAAAATCTTAATGTCTGAAAACTGAATTGTAAATTCTGCAGAGGCCTTGAAGTATTTTTCCATCTTTCTTTCTCTTGTGGTCTTGACATAAAGTTGTTAGAAAATAATTTTAAAAATCCCCCAAAAATAGCTATACTATATCTAAATATGTGACTAATAGGCTGACAATACTCATCAAAGTTAATGAATAAATATAAAGAATTTACAATGACAATTTAATGCTCTGAGTTGCATCGCTGCCCTCTAGAGTTCAATCAAAAGTAGTACATGAAGATTTTACAGATTTTACATTATGTTTGACAACTTCTCTCTCCTGGGAAAAAGTACCAGTTCATGCTTGTTTTATTGATTGTTTACGTGATTTCAGTCTAAATGTGTGGTTTCTGTGAACCTCTGTTTAAACACTGTAGCATCATGATGAGTGTGTGTGTCTGTGTGACTCTGCAGTGTTGCAGTCTGAGCCATTGCAGCGCCTCTTTATTAATAAATTGAGAGAGGTGTGTTTGGCCTGGCAGAAACAGCTGCCCAGTCCCGGGTCGTCCTCATCACGGACACACAGCTGCTCCGTTCACGCCATTCGAAACACTCGCAGGAAGATGGAGGACCGTCACATTATCCTGAAAGAGTTTAACCAGCTTCTGGGACTGCAGGTAAGGCCGCCACGGCTCAAGCCTTGCGTTGTTGTAGGGATGCATGGGTAGATATTTAACCAACCCCATTCCCGAATATGCATATTTCCCTATTACATAATATACAAAATATTGTATGTTCAATTCAATGGTCAGTTTTTATTTGATGATGTCTTTATTGACTTTTCAGAATAATTGGTTCTGAGGAATGAATCTGATTTCTGTTTGTTTTCTACAGGATGGTGTAGATCGAGAGTATTACGCTGTGTTTGATGGACATGGAGGGGTGGACGCTGCCACATATGCTGCCACTCACCTGCATGTCATACTGAGCCAGCAGGAGGCGCTAAAAAGCGATGCTGCCACAGCCTTCAAAAGCACCTTTACACAAACAGATGACATGTTCAAAATCAAAGCTAAGAGAGAGGTAAGAACAACCAATGAAAGTCTGAGACCACTAGTAAAAATACTACTAAACATTTTTTCATTACAAACTATACCATCAGCAATTTTTTTAGAAGGCGTTAACATGCTCAATAGCACAGATTTGCTTAAATATTTTAAATATATCTTAGATATTTCCTCTCATTTTACATCATAGTGTTTCATATTTTTAAGATTTTATATTTTTAAATCCTATAACTTTTGATTTCTTGTTTCAAACAATTTACAAAGAAATATCTCAGATTTGTATGTGCAACACATAAATGAAACAGCAAAACCACTTTTAAATATGCACTAGCAAAAATAAGCATCAAATACAGCAAGCTGATATTTATAATGGCTTTCTTCAGTGTACACTTGACTTCCTTTAAACAGTTTTTTTTTTTTATCAGTGCATCTGCTTGTGAAACTGTGCACAATCAGTTTCAGGAGTTATATGATATTTCCCCTTATTTGTCAAGCTGGTGCATTTTGTGGAGATTCACGATGGAAAGAAATCTTTTCACACCTCTCCTACTTCTTAAGATGCAACCGTTATGTGGATCGAATGTTCCTACGCTGTAATAAATATATAAACAGATAAATATAGTCCATGTTTCCCCCTGTGGTTGAATACATGATAAGAAAACAGTGCAGGTTTGCTGCATGTCTCTGTCTGCCTCCACAGGTACGGATATGAGTAAGCACTTTCTGTTTCGCTGGCACGGTCAGTGCACGCAAGCAAGAATTCATTTTACTGACAATAATTGACATGCACCTGACAGTTTGTATGGACCAGTTGATACCACTCAATAAAACAAGTAATGTTTTTTTTTTTTTCCTTTTGAAAAAACTTAAATTATACCGAATTCAGTTAGTTGAATGAAGTATCGTTATATGGGAAAATGAAATGGGGCAGTATTTTAAATATAAACGGGTAAATAATTTTTTTAAAACAATTTTTTATTGACATAACAGATAACAGTTAAGCACCCCTTTTCGAAATATTTAGTTAAAATGTGAATTATTTATTATTTTACTATTTTGTAATATAAAAATATTCAATTCTGTTAAAATTATTTTATTAAAATCTGACATTTTTATTAAATTCATCATTTTGATTGGTACCATTAATTTTAAACATAATAGCACAATTAAAAATGATTTGTGATTTATGTACTAAATTATTTGACATTATGTATTTGACATTATATTTGATGAATTAAGTTTTACTTACACTTTAATGGAAATCTATTATTTAATTATATTTTAAAGGAGATATATTATGTAATTCATCTAGTGCAGTTAATTTAAACATAATAGTAATAAAGTTATTAAATATTTCAATATAAATTGGTAAATTAATTTTTGACCCAACAGGTTTTTTTGTTTGTTTTTGCGTGTGAAAATATTTACATGGAAATGAAGCACTCATTGCAAAAATATATTGATAGAATTAGAATTTATTATTATTATTATTTATTTTTAAAATATAAAAATGTTTTAAATGATAGAATTCTTTATTAAATTCATTATTTAGTGTAGTTAATTTTGAAAGTAATAGGACAATAAAATTCAAATTGTGATTTGAATTATTTGACTGATTGTAATTAGATTTAAATTAATCAAGCCCTAGTTTTTGTAAATGGTGGTAGTATTGTTTTCACTGACTTTAGTTAATGCTGATTTAAAAATAAATTCTCACAGTATTTTTTTAATATAAAATAGTATAACAATTACTGTATTACAGTAATGAGAATCATAATTATTAAACAAACAACGTGACACACTCGTAGTGACCACAGGATGGCAAACTAAACCTTCATTTGTTTTGGTCTTGTTCAGCGTCTGCGCAGTGGCAGCACTGGTGTGGCGGTCTTACTGACCCCTGATCGCCTGACCGTCTCCTGGCTGGGCGACTCTCAAGTTGTGCTGGTTCGACAGGGAGAACCAGTGACCCTAATGGACCCACACAAACCTGAGAGAGAGGTATGACACACTACAAGCCATTGCTGACCAATAGAGACAGAACCACAAGAGCGTCTCAGATGCTCGTCTGTTCTCTGTGAGCAGCTGAAATGTGAGACAGAGGAAGCGACTGCTGACCACATGCTGAATCAATATTAGCAGTGTTTGCTGCATACTTACTACAGCCACTGAATGCCAAAAGCATCAGAACGGTCCTTAGAGAGGCACCGACTGACTTAAGATCAGCGTTTCTGCACATGATTTGCAAAATAAATACTAGGTAGAGTAATAATGATGCAATGCATGCAAACAATCTGAACGTCTGAAGAGGCGTATCATTCTCATATTATTCTTTGAATTTAGCTAAATATAGGGGTTTGCTGTTGTGAAAGCTCCAGACTGGATCTTGAAAGTTTGTGTTTGTGTTTCTGTGCAGGATGAGAAGAAAAGAATCGAGGATCTGGGTGGATGCATCGCTTTCATGGGTTGTTGGCGGGTAAATGGGACCTACGCCGTTTCCAGAGCAATAGGTGAATGTCTTGCAACCAAATCAAAAAAACAACATTCTTGAGTATTTACAAGTGTGGGTGGGTGATAAACTGAATATTCAGAAGATATTTGAATATTCAGCAATGTCAGTATTTTACTGAATTTAATGTGCTTTTTATTTGTTCATTAATAAGATAGAATATTAATAATAGCATCTCTGATATAAAACAGGATATATAGTGAAAATTATTGCGATATATTTTATATTGTATTGTAAAATGTATTGATTTAGTGGTTAAGAAGCATAATAATAATAATAATAATGTTGAAAACAGTTGTGCTGCTTAATATTTTTTGTGGAAACCATAACTTATTTTTTTCAGGATGTTTTATGTATAGAAAGGTGAAATAAAACAGCATTTATATGAAAAAGATTTTTTTTTTAACAGTATAAATGTCTTTACTCTCAATTTTGATCAATTTAACTCATCACTGCTGAATAAAAGTATTCATTTATTAATTAGTAATTACATTATTAAATGAAAAGTATGACTATTGGGTAATACAGTTTTCTCTCTCTCTCTCTCTATATATACATATGTGTAAATAGATAAATAAATATATAAACAAGTATAAATACATAATATAGACAGATAGATAGACTAAATTTATCATTTTTTTTGAGTGCAAGTTAGTAAAATACATTTTATATAATTTCTTTTTCTAACCCTCAATAGGTGATTTTGATCAGAAGCCGTACGTCTCTAATGAAGCTGATTGCTCCTCGATCCAGCTGAACGGTCATGAAGATTACATTCTGCTTGCTTGTGACGGCTTTTTTGACGTGGTTCGGCCTGGGGACGTCCCAGGGCTGGTCCTGGAGGCTCTGAGGGAGACCGGAGGCTCGGGGGACGATGTGGCCCAGAATCTGGTGGCCCATGCTAAAGCTGCTGGATCCAGTGATAACATCACAGTTCTCTTGGTGTTCCTCAAGGATCCGCAGCAGCTTCTGACCTACGAGACGAGTTCCAGAACAGAGCCTGTAGGAGCTACGGCTGCAGCCACAGGGATCTGAAAGGGGTTAACAGGAAGAAATTGTCCATGATGGAAGCAAATCAGAGGACCAATAGCAACTGATGGTCTTTTCACCATCTGGAATGATATTTTTAAAGAGTTGTTGCATTTGAAAAGAATATGCGATTGTTGAGGTCATCCGAAACGAGTCCAATCATGCATTCAGAAGAAAGCATCGAACGCAGGTGAAAGGCGTTTCCTCGTTTTTTATTCCAAGAATGTCTGATCCCCGGTCATTTATTAACTCTCTTTGTTGCTACGTTTGAACTTGCCTTCATTTTTAAACAACATGTTTCCATCTTTTAACTATCTGCCTTGTTTTTACCAGCTTATATTTACATTTACTGGTGCTTAAAGGGATAGTTCACCTAAAAATAAAAATTCTGTCATCAGTTAATCACCCTCATATCATTCCAAACCTGTATTGCTTTCTTCTTTTGCCTTCTGTGGAATTTAAAAGAAGATATTTTGTTGGTAGAAGAATGTTGGTTTCGGTTTCCCATTGATGTCCATTGCATGGACAAAAAATACAATGCAAGTCAATGGGAACCAAATCTGTTTAGTTAACAACATACTTCAAAATATCTTCTGTTGTGTTCAACAGAAAACAAGAAATGCATACATGTTTGAAACAAGGAATTAATGACAGAATGTAAATTTTTGGATGGACTATCTCTTTAATATCTCATAAACAATGTAATACCTTAGAGACGCGTGTAAAGCAAATGCGATAATTTTTTCCGAGTGTATTGTTGGTTGCGCTCCTTATTTGATACGACTGTTACAGTGGAGAGAAAACCGACATGAATAGTCTTAACACATACAGTATTGCGTCGCATTTTGGACCACACCGGCTTCGATACTGAAATAACTGACCATAAGGCCTTCAGCTCTGTCAGCAGATGTACTAATCCAGTGTTGTAGGTGGTTAGTATTTTTAAGACTGTTATTTATTTGACAAAAAAAGTATTTATGGCTGTACTGTACTGTGTAAACACGCTCTTTCATGTGCCAAAACTGTATTTACGAGTCTGACTTTGCCAAGATCGTCTCTCTGTTGCTGCAGCTTTTCACAAAGCAGTTTTTCGAAATGTACAGTAAACCTTTATTTATGCATATTTCTTATTCATTTTGTTACAGTGCCTTTTCCCCCCAAATATCAGTGTTAATACTGGCGTGTTGGTGTTATATTATCATAGCCAGACTTTGCAAACCGCACGTCCTGCATGTTGCAAGTCATCTCACGTTACGACCGCTCAATATTTTGAAAGCCTCGTGACGAGTAGCTGATATAGTAGCACAGTCACTATAATGTGATAAGGCCAAGAATATCGCCAACCTAATGGATACTGAACGAGGAAGGTGAAGACAGAGCGATGAGATGTTGATTTGGTGTTTTTATATGGGGAAAATGTCTCGTTTCGTTCAGTCTAATGCATTCTGTATTTGAATAAAAGAGTGCAAATTTCCAGATGTATATAACTGAGTATATTTAAAGTTTTCCACAAAATACAGTGGCATCTTAAAATCTGAGACTATTGAAAATCTGAGATTTAAATTCATTTGGGGTTGGAAAGATTTTTTAATGTTTTTAAAACAAGTCTCTTATGCTCACCACAGCTGCACTTATTTGATTAAAATACAGTAAAAACTGTTATATTGTGAACTTACAATTTCAATATTTTAATGTATTTTAAAATGTAATTTATTCCTGTGATCAAAGCTGAATTTTCAGCATTACTCCAGTCTTCAGTGTCACATGATCCTTCAGAAATCACTCTTAATATGCCGATTTGCTACTCAAGAAACATTTCTTATTATAATCCGTGTTGAATTTTATAAAAATCGAAGTCTTTTCTGTGAGTCTTCAGAAATCATTATATTATATTAATATATAATATTATAAATTGAAAACATTGTAAAAGTCTTTACAGCCACTTTTGATTAATCTAATGCATCACTGCTGAATACAAATATTAATTATTTAAAAAAAAATGAAATCTTACTGAGCCCAAATATATATATATATATATATATATATATATAATTTTTTTTTTTTTTGGATGAGTATGACACTTCATGATGTAGAAGCATGTTCACTTGTGGTCTCAGACTTTTGGATCCCACTGTAATAAATATGGTGTTATTTCCCCTAGATTGACAAATATTGCATATTGCTCATCCATTTTAGATATGGTTTATTAATTCTGCATTACGTAATTTTTGTAATTACAGATGACTCTAAAAGCCAAAAATCTATGCACATCATCAGCGATGATCTCATATAATTCACTAGAAAATGGGATGTGCCAATGATGGGAATTTTGTGATATCACAGTTGTTAATTATAGTCTTTCCCCATTTTAAAAGCGCAGTGCCTTATTTTTTCTCATAATGTGAATGCTGTTATCATTTACTCACCTTCATGTTACTCGAAACCAGTATGACTTTCTTCTGTGAAACACAAAAGAAGATCATTTGAAAAATGTTTTTTGAACCCTACTGACTTTTATTGTATGGACAAAAAAAAAACTGTTAAAAACATTCTTCAGAATATCTATCAGTAATTGATGACAGAATTTTCATTTTTGGGTTCACATTAGTGCCAAATGACATTGCTCATTCAGAATGTGTTTTGCTCTTGACTGTGTCTTCTAATGCATTTATTGTACTTACTTAGTATTAAAAGTTGGATTTTCAAAGGGTTTGAGCACTGAACTACTACTGTGTTTTTGTCCAGTAGAAAGGAAAGATCATGAACATATGCATCACTAGATTTTATGCTGGTGTGCATTTTTATACACTTTTTGCCTGCAGTATTTTTTTTTCACAGGACATTTTGTAATTGTTGCTGTTTGTACTAAAAAGTGAACATAAATCATGGGAACACATGGGTGTAACAGCTCTCAACAGTACATGATAAAGTACCTTATCTTTATGTACTTTTCAGAATCATCTTTGTACAGGCAACTTAACTGATAAACCTAAGTGAGCTGACTCTTTTCAGACCTAATTTTGCATATCATTTACCTCTACTGCTGATCTTGTGTGCAAGTAAGGCTTTATACTGGATCAAATAATACACCTAAATGTTATAAATAATACCTAAATGTTCTTGCATGTTGTAATGTTTGTCAACGTCTGATAAACATACAAGCTGAATGTGATTGCTGTCCTGTGGTATTTTCCTGCAATTTTAGAAAGTGTTTTTTTATGCAACTTTTTGTGGATTTATAACCAGTGACACGAGCATTTGGCTTTAATCTGATATAATGTGAATAAAGTACTTTTCACATCAGTTTGGTGTCTGGATTTGTTACTGCACTAGTTGCCACAGCTGACAGTGTTAGTTTAGCTATCTCTATTGTGGTAAACCACACAACTGTGCACTTTAGTTTACCATGGTCTCCTTTCACTCTTACACCCTCCTATGAGAAGATTTGTCCGACTGATTTCCGACGTGTTTCACACGTGAAGCAAATATGCTGCACAAAGTAAAAAATTGTACACGCATGATTGTACAGTTACAATAAAATGGCTGCAGAGCAAAACTGAACTCTTAAACAGGCCAAGAATATACAAATTTATAATGACCCATTTCTATAGTTTGAGAACAATACCTATTTCAAGTAGATACTTAAAGTTTTATATCTTGATATTAGAGTCATACACTCAGAAAAAAGATTCAAAGCTGTCACTGAGACGGTACGCTAGGTTACAAAAGCTAATAGGTAGGCCTACATCTTTGTACTTTTTTTTAACCTTAAATGGTATATGATAGTACCTTAAAGCAAAGGGTCATATTAGTACTTAATAGTACCTAAAATGTACATGTTGCTCCCTTTTGAAAGACCCAGTGACTGTTTTGTATCTTTTATATGAGTGTAGCCATAGTTGAATCTTTTATTATGTAATTAAGCTTTTTCATCAGTTTCGATAACCCAAACTACCCTTCAAATGAATGGTGAAGTACTAAAGGAGTTGACATGTTTGTTGAATACATGAAAAACATGCATTCAGTATCCTTATGATGAGGATAATGATGATGGTGGTAAACAAACCTGCCTGGTTTGCTGGTCCAGCTTTTTGAAGCTGTAAATAAATAAAAAGATTAATGGAGTTTTTTTTTATAAGAAAGTACCATTTCAGTCTGTTATAGCCTACTTCACAATCTCACGTTTAATTCAATGTTACTTGCCGTTATTTGTGAAATTTACTAGCATTTCCTGAGTGAAAACTGTTTGTATATCTTACACCATTTTTTCAGTTTACATTTAACATTTCACACAATATCACAAATCAAATGATAAACCAGACGTGATTTTTGTCCTGTAAATGTTTTGTTTGTAATGGTTACACAGAGAACTAATTGTCTGTCACCCGTGTAGCTCATTTAGAAGTGTTTAAACTGTTACAAATAGTCTCCCAAACATGATACATCTGCTTATAATTTCCTAATAAGCAGATTCACAATATTATCTGCAACCGTTGTAAAACCGAGAGGACCTACCCATCAAAAATCCCGATTTATCAACATGTTCTCCTCGTCTGACTTCGTAAATTAAAGCATCTTTAAACCTCTGGAGAAATGAACTGTAACTTCTATCTCTATGGTAACCACTCTCCGCTCCCTGCCCACGTGACCTGCTCCGTTACTTCCTGCGGCAACGCTCTCGCTCTCTCTAGCTGCCGCTGCCGCCTGCAGTCAGTCAGTCTCACCACAGAACACGCTGCGCGCAGATTACTATCACTATATATATATATATGTGCCAGTCAACAACACTTCAGCCGCTCCTTTCCTTTCACTCCGACGCGAAGACTTCGCTTTAGTTTAACCACGTCGCTTATCCTGCCTCCTGCGGTGTTTTCTTCAGCCTAAGAGCTTTTCCCTAGCTTCATAAGCTGCTTTGGGTAAGAAAAGCGTGTTTGTTGTTCGTGTAAAGGCAGCTCAGTTTCTCAGCAATGGCGACAGCTGCGGTATCTGCCCCTGCTGGCGGCGGCCCGAACCCCGGATCCGGTGCCGAGATGGTCCGCGGTCAGGCTTTCGACGTCGGGCCGCGCTACAGCAACCTCTCGTACATCGGAGAAGGCGCATACGGCATGGTTTGGTAAGATACTTTTGCACTTCTAAACACGTTACGCTTTGTTACCCTTGTTTTTCCGACAACTGTAACGATGTTTCCTTTTGTCGCTTGCTTTGATTTCTTCATTCAATCACAGCGCAGTGCACCAGACCCCCACTTCTCTCGTTATCGTGCTGCTTCTGCTGGAAACCAGTTGCATGCACTTTTCTTTTTTTTTATGCTGGACTTTTAAGCTTAGTTTTAGATGGGCATTAACAGATAGAGACAAGTTCACACAGAGTCTGACATATGTCAAAGCACTTCTAATCATGAGCTGATGATTCATTATTTAATCATTTTGCTTTGCAGATTTAGTTTGGGCTATTTCATTTCTGTCTCTCAAGAATATTTTGTTGCATTAGCTTTTTATGTTGTTTTTACTCGATGGCATTGCAATTTCATATTATATAAATGGATTTTTAAGTTGTATTTATTACATAACAATGCTACTACTATAATGATTTTCAGATAATATGTTAAACTGATTTAATACAGATTTGTAGAAATGTTTTTTATGCACTGGTGCATGATCTGTGGGGGCAGTTCCAGTCTGTAAATCCAAAGATATCGGACAGTTTTAGCTAAGACCAGACGTCAGGCAAGGATCAAAACTTAATAGAGGTGTAGATGTGAAATTTGCACAGTGCTTTTCCAGGAATGTCAAGGTGGCAGGGCTCTCCAGGGCGGCGTGGGCGCGGGCTCCCCAAGGTTGTGTAAAACTAGTAGGAACAAGAGGCACTTGGATGCGCTTCGCTGTTGGATCTGCCCACGAAAAACAGTTGAAATTGATAGTGCTCGAGTTGGACCTACAGCCTTAACTTTAAATGTTGGTTAGATATACTAAAGTGGATGAGCATCATTTTCCAAATATAAATGTTTCACCAGCTTCCCAAGACTTGGCGAATGTTTTCTAATTTGTAAATCAAATCTGTATACAGATAGATTTATACACTGGTTTTGAAATTGTAGAACAAAGGAGAATTGTTGTGGTGAAGTTTCAAGCTAGCTTTGTTACAATTGAGAGACTGCTGGCTCAAATTTGCAGTCTGATGGCCCATCTGTTCTGGTGAGAGGAGTCCGTTGGCTAAACGAATGAGCTCATCGCTGGCAGGCCTAGTTTCGCTCCTCTCGCACGGATGAATGAATGGTTCACACCCACTCCAACAGCTACAGAGTAGAACAAGCCACCCTGGGTTGACTGTCATATGGACGTGTAGGCCTGTAACATGTTGTGCTGAACAGGCTGTAACAGTACTGAAGCCTTTGTGCAGCCGTGCTTTTGACTGACAACAGCTTTTGCAAAAGAGTTGGAGTAAAGAAGAATCTTGATTAATTATCAACAGAAGAATACCAATAGGCTGTTATACTGGAGACAAGCATAACAGTAGGCATGACAATGATGCACCCTTGTGTTAGTTATATTGTGAGATATATATATATATATATATATATATATATATATGACTCACACATACATATAGCACAACCATTTTTAAATAAAATACACTAAAAAGTGAATTCTATTTAATATATTTTAAAATCAGATTTATTCCTGTGATGCAAAGCTGAATTTTCAGCATCATTACTCCAGTCTTAAGTCATTAGATTTAGAAAGAAGTTACATTTAGGTATTAAAAAGCAATTCTTGGCATCAAATGAATTTTGTTGTTCATAGTTTTCATCCTGGTGCGGCATTAAATCACACGATCTGTCATTTGAGATGTTTAATGTGCACAAACTAGTTTTGCTGACATATATTTTGAAGTATCCTTACAAAGATCTGCTGATGTCATCAGCTACTCAAGTATCCTCTAATATGCTTTGAATCCCACCGAGAGTGAATTTTACCTAATAGCTCCTTTAATTCAGTTTCTCAGTAGCGGTGATCCCATTGTTGGAGTATTATAGTGTAGAAAGATCCTAGAGGTGCTTCTGATATAAATGCTGCACTGCCGATTGGGAGTTCTGGATGTTCTAATGGATTTTGCATCCTGCATTACACCCCTCTGTCCATGAGGAAGCATTTCGGGTGGCCGTCATCCTGTCTCGTATTATGCAAAAGACACGCTGTTACCATTGGCAGTGGTTTTCAGAAACCAGTAATGCAAGTCACGAACAATGGGCCGTTTGATCACAATCAGATGCCGATTTCCTTGAATCCTAGAAGACTTCTCTTGTACACACGTTCACCGTTGCGAGAGCATCTACAGATATTCTAAACTGATGACGTCCATAATCCAGGATCTGTTTTCTGTATTTGTAAACACAAAACCGTTCCAGTGACTGCAACTGCGGGTCAGTTTCTTCCAATAGCATCCACGGGCCTGGCGTTCGCTGAGAGGCCCCCTGTGATGTAATAGCTGGAGAATGTGGAGTTTAGCTGTGTTACTGAGGGAGGTTGGGAACAGGCTGGGTTTCAGTTTTAAACCAGAGAGCGAGTGAATGAGCGAAGAGAGGCCAGGAAATGGAAGGGAAGGGGTGGGTAAGTGGATTTAGGAATGGAGAAAGTGAGGCGAAAGGCTGCAGTCCATTTTGTTGTTCTGCCGCACTGAAGCGGTGATTCCCGTAACAAGCGCTTGCTCCCATTGTATAACAGTGTCTAATTACTGGAGGTGACGTCCGCTGGAGATTCACATGGCAAGTGTAATTAAGCTGTATTCTAGAGGCTTAAATACAGCTTTTAGTGTTTTAGGTAGAAATGAACGAGGTGTTAAATATAATCTGGATATTAAACACATGTTGTCACACTTGCAGATTGAGGATATGGCTTCCAATTACAAAATGAAATTGGCATAATGTTTGCATGCTTAAATAGTGTCCATGAAAGAGCCCATAGGTGCTGTGAGGTATATTATGGAATATTACATATCTCAAAGCGTCACCAAATCATTTGATTCAGCTTGTGCTAGACCATATATTCCTAAGGATTAGAAGTTTAAAGCAATTGTTTATTGCCAAGTGTTACCTTTTTTTTTTTAATTTCCCATTTGGTAACATTAGTTAATCCATTAGCTAACATGAACTAACAATGAGTAATATATTTTTGACAGCATTTATCAATGTTTCTTCATGATCCTACAGTCTTACAATATTAGTAACTGTGGAAATGTCTTTACAAGTCTGTGAAAAGGGTCCTTGTATTAATAAATGTTGGTATAACATTTACTAAGATTAATAAATGCTCTAGAAGTACTGTTCATTGTTAGTTCATTTAACTATTATAAGTAATATTAACAAATGAAACCTTATTGTGACCCTAAAATGGTACCAATAATCTCTTAAACATTTCTGTTAAAAGTGCTCTTGGGGGAAAAAGTTTGTTTTTGCCTTAGGTTCAAGCTTAGGATTTGTTGAATGTCTGTTTTGACAAAAAGTATTTGCATATTTACTGATATCTTTTATGTTTTATGCTCTTCTCTGCGGTTACCAGAGAGATGAAAAGTCACTGTAATTTTACAAACAAATGTTCAGTTGATTCATAATTAGAGGTCGACCGATTGATCGGCCGGCCGATTAATCGGCCGATTTTTGGCATTTTTTTTAATTAATCGGCTTCGGCCGATTGTGATGCAAATTAGGCCGATTAATATACAGGCGCGTCTGCAAGCAACAGGTGACGCTGCCTCCTGCGGCAAGCAGATTGCCATTCCACTGGCACAACGGATAACCCTGTGATGTCCTCCTCTGCCTGCTAACTTTTTGAAGAGAGAACTACCTGGTAGGGCTGTGCAATTAATCAAAAGTGAATCGCAATTGCGATTTGAGACGTTGCAATCTGGACGCGATATTACTCTGTTCCAGAGGATATGCATGACTGCCAGCCTTGAGTGACAGTCTTACTAACCAATAGAGTGAGCGCACCTCCGTTCTCCCCGATCAGCACTGCTCTAGCCAACTGCGTAAACACCCACCATTTAAAAAGGGTCAGATCGAAAGTTAGGCAAATTAAAACTAAAGAAAAACGTATGTAACTTCAGCCTCGAAATGACAGAAAACGAACAAAAAAGGTCATTTGCAAGAGCTCAACGCATATCAAGAGCTCGGTTCTGCTTTCATTACTGGAGAATAAAAGATAAATTTTTAGATGTTTTTATTGGTAGGCTACATGAACATTATCTTACACATTTTATCTCCCCAACAGATTAATTTGAAATAAGTTTGTATTGTATGTTCGCTAATTCAGAAGACCGCGCACACAGCCAGTGTCTCTGAATGCTTCCCATCATACTCGCTCCGCTCTGCCCCACGCTGCGCGTCTCCCGCGTCTCACGGACGAGCCGCACACACGCAGCCTGTCTCGTAATGCTCTTTTATACTCATGGTCTCGCGCCCGGTTCTGCTCCGCAAGTCTCTCACGAGCGCATCTGGCAATATGGACGAGGCCTGACGCACGCGCGCAACCTGTGTCAACTAGCGCCTGGCTCTGCGTTTAAAACGAATGTAAATTAAGTCTAACTGCTTGCTAATTTCACTTGGATGAAATGAAACATTCAGCACATTTCCCACTTGTTCTTAAAATCCCAAATACTTAAAAATGAATAAATCAGCCCATGTAACATGTAATACTTTAATAATTGACTAAGGAAATACAGTTCTTTCTTTATAAAAAATAAACGAATCTTTCCTGTGAAATTCAGTAATTCTGTGAAGTAAATAATATTTTGGCATTCAAATACATCGCGAATACGGAAACATTTGGTTTCAGTTTCGTTTTAGTCTAAAATTCGTTTTGGCCTGTCGTTTATAGCTAGCTTCTTATATTTTTAATTCTTGTTCTTTTCTAAATACTGTTAATTAAAAGAATTTGTTGTGGAGTGAGGGGAACTAAAATAGCCTAGCTATGTTTGCAGTGTTTATTACAATGTTTGTAAACATTTCGCGTCGCATTAGGCCTATTTCTGAATGAAATAATAAAATGACTTATATGCGACTTTTCTCTCTCTCTGTCTCTAAAAACCGCATTTTTTTATATGCATAGCATATTTTAACCATGCAGCAAACCTTTTTAAATATTTTGATAAATTACTGAAAAAAATGACTTTTTAAACCGTTTAACTGATTGTACTAATCGGTCAAGGGAAAAAATAAAAAGAAAGAAAGAAAATCGGCCAAACATATCGGCCAAAAAAATCGGCATCATATATCGGCCATCGGCTTCCCTGATTTCTAAATATCGGCATCGGCATCGGCCAGAGAAAAACCCATATCGGTCGACCTCTATTCATAATATTTGTCAGCAGTTGGTCTTCCAAATTTGTTTTGGACGTAACTTGATTCATGCATCAATGATTCTGAAATCTACAGAGATTGTGTGTGTTCCTTTGACTTTGACTACAATGTGTTGTTACCTGCCGGTTTAACTCTCAAAAGTTTCGCAACACTGATGTGGTGTGTTGTTGCAGAAGTGGCTCTGTGGGCAGCGTCTCTAAACCATGAGGAGGAATGCTGCAGGACTGACTACCAGTTACAGTTCCTCTTTAGCCGCTTTTCCACTATCGGGCCGAACGGTTCTAAGAACTGTCAGGAACGGTTCCGGTTGTATTTCCACGTGAGCCTGGTACGGCGCGGCACGATTACAAACCGTTCTTGGCCCGGAATTCTCGGCACAGTTAGACAACCGTGCTGAGCCGTGCTGGTAGAGTGTGTGTGCGTGACGTTGCTACTCAGGATCTGTCACTTGTCTGTTGCCTGGCTGCTAGTTTCTCCGTAGCTTGCTAAGCGCGCTATTTTGAGCAATATAAAAAGAAATTTCTGATCATCCTCCATAACGCGGTGGTTATTTACACCTCATATCATTTGTAAACACTTGTGTTACCACGGCAACGACTGACGCATTTGAACTGCATTCCAAAGAGATCCGTTATCAGCCCCGCAGTGGAAAACAAAACCATACCTGTACCGGCCGGCTCGGATCGGCGCGGAATGGAACGGTTATGAAATGAGAACCGTTTAGCGCGATGGTGGAAAAGCGGCTTTAGTGTTCACTCTGGATGGCATGACCCTGCCTCTGTACTTCATAAAGTTTGTCTCAGTGCTGTGGTCTTAATGCTGAAGTAAAAGTGAATTTGTCTCTTAATTACTTAACTTAGCATGCATATATTTGTGGGAAACACTGGAACTCGTAGCTGAGCTGTTGCTAATTGTATCAGCTCTTTTATTTGGATTTTTGTCAGTAAGTGCATGAAATTGTTATAATAGCTACTTTGGATTATAAAACATTGTTTTCATTTCCAAACATTATCTTTTGTTAGGTACAGAACATAATGCTCTAGCTTCAGTTTCAGTCTGGACTGAATTCACAGTTTTTTTTTTTTTTTTTTTTCTTAGTTTTCTACAAACTGCTTTCACTAATGTCATAAAAGCAGCCATCTGCTAATTGGGCGGCTGCTGTTTTAATTTAATTTGTGAAATTGCTTGATTTAGAATTTTGTGGCAGCACTGTCAGAGTAAGTGCTTTGAATATTTTCTTTGGAGTTCTCCTACTTTAGACTACTAAAAATGCTGTTTGTTCCTTTCACATCTGGTAATTAACTGGTAACACTTTACAGTAAGGTCTCATTTGTTGACATTAGTTGATGCATTAGCTAACATGAACTAACAATGAGCAATATATTATTGTACAGCATTTATTTGTGTTTGTTAATGTTAGTCAATAAAAATAGAATTGCTGATTGTTTGTTCATGTTATGTCACAGTGCATTAAAGGAATAGTTCACCAAAAATATTTACTCACCATCAGGCCATTCAAGATGGAGTTTGTGTCTTCATCAGAACCAATTTGAGAAATTTAGCATTATATCATTATCACTTGTTCACCAATGGGTCCTCTGCAGTGAATGGGTGCCGTCAGAATGAGAGTCCAAACAGCTGATAAAAAGACCACTCCAGTCCATCAGTTAACATTTTTGTGAGGTGAAAAGCTGCATATTTTTAAGAAACAAATCCATCATTGAGGCATTTCAACTTTAAACATTGCTTCTGGTTCATAATAACACTTCCTTCAGTGAAAAAGTCCTACACATTTGTTTAGAAATGTTTGAACTCTTTCACTTGTAAACAGTGCTTGATCTCTGCATATTTCTCTCCTGATTCAGACAAGATGACTTTCCCACTGGAGAAAGCAATATTATTGATAGATGTTAATTCATGGACTGGAGACGTGTAGATTATTGTGATGTTTTGATCAGCTGTTTTGACTCTCATTCTGACGGCACCCATTCACTGCAGAGGATCCATTTGTAAGCGAGTGATTTAATGCTAAATTTCTCCAAATCTGTTCCAATGAAGAAACAAACTGTACATTGAAGAAAAACTGTGAAGAAAAAAGTACATTTTTTTTTTAATAAATTTTCATTTTTGGGTGAACTATTCCTTTAACTAACATTTTAAATTTGAATTTTTCAAAAAATGTATTAGTAAATGTTGACACTAACATTAACTAAGATTAATAAATGCTGTAGATAGAAGTATTGTTCGTTGTTAGTTCAGTTTAACTAATGTAGTTACCGATGTTAACAAATGAAAACCTTTTTGTGATTAATGTGTTACCAATTATCTCTTAAACATAGCCATTGTTCCAGTCTTCAGTGTCACATGATCCTTCGGAAATCATTCTGATGTGTTCATTTGTTGCTCAAGAAAACATTTCTTAAATTTCTGTTAAAAGTTCTCTGGTTTTATCTTAAAGTCATTGCTGTTTTTGCCTTTAGTTCACATTTATAATTTGTTAATTGTCTGTTTTGAAATCAATGGGAGTCATGCGCAAAAAAATTCCATATTCTGTAAAACAGGTCGCGTCTTTTAAAGTTCGGGTCTTTAATGTGCTTCATAATTTTTATCATATGTTAATGTAAAAAAATCTTGTGTACTATAACTTGTTTGTTTGTTTGTTTGTTTGCTGGTTTTTATTGTATTTGTTATACTTGTATTTTTTTAAAATGGTTTTTGCCATGAAAATAGCCGAAGATGCTGACATGGCATTAAATAAATATATACTACGTGTAGTGCTGTTAAACGATTAATCGCGATTAATCGCATCCAAAATAAAAGTTTTTGTTTACATAATATATATTTGTGTACTGTGTATATTTATTATGTGTATATATAAATACAAACACATGCATGTATATATTTCAGAAAAATGTTATATTTGTATATTAAATACATTTATATATAATATAAATGATGTAAATATAAAAATATACATGTAAATACATGTAAATATTTTCAAAATATATACTGTATGAGTGTGTATTTATATATGCATAATAAATATACACAGTACACAAATATATATTATGTAAACAAAAACTTTTATTTTGGATGCGATTAATCGTTTAACAGCACTAACTACGTGTTTCATTAAATATGGAGCTGTTTTACTAAAGATGCCTTCAAAGGAGATACAAGATGATCATACACGATGCCCATCACACGCATATTGATATCTAAAAGTTTCTTTTCTTCTTTTCAGTAACATTCTGATAATAAATTGGAATAAAACGTCAAATAAAAACAACTAGCTAGGTTAACTGATTACCATAAAAGTCTGTAGATATTCCTATCAAAATCATACTGCCGTTAACACTTTCTCAGACAAGTGGATGCGATGGGTTCTTTTTTCTGGTTTGGTCAGGTGATGTTCACCATAAACTTCATACGAATTGTAAAAGCAAGAAGTGCCCCGTTCTTACAGATTACAGATTATTCACTGATATATCTAGTGTTTTATGTTATTGTCTGTGGTGCTAATGCCACAATTTTAAAACCATAAATGTTGAACATGCATAATTGAACTTTTATGCTGTTCCAAAATGTTACTGATAGTTACATTACCCTTTTAGTAATATAACCCCAGTTCTTCTGCTTATTAGGTAATTATACTAATTTTCCTACATTGTTTGAGGGTAAGAGTTTCCTGTGCAACTGCAACCATTAAATGCGTCACACGGGCCTGGTGTAAAAGCTTATCTCTCTATGGCTGTTTGCTTTAGCAGGTTGACTCACTCATTCAGATACATGTATCTATAGCTGGAGTAAATTGAGATCTTGTGTGCCCTCGTTGCAAATAGCACCTCTTCATTATTGTTCAAATTACATTAATAATTACGATAATGACTGTTTGTCCACTTGAGCTTGAGTTCAGTAAATGGAGTCTGGTTGTGCTGGTCGAATTTCCTGTGAGAATTATATTTTTCTGGTTTTCATAGCTAAGAATTTTATAGGCTTTTTTTTAAATGACTTTAAAAAATATTGGATTTCAGGAGCACTTGATCGATTCTTGATCTGCCATCATTATAATTTCTATTCTATTCTATTCTATTCTATTCTATTCTATTATGTGCTTTCTTGTCTTAACCTTAATTGTATTTTTGTAGTACTTTGCTGTTGTTGTTACCTGTTACCTAGTTTGTGGCAGTGATATTTTAGTATTGAGATACAATCATAAAAATAGTGTTTAATGTGTTTAAATATTTTGAATTAGCTTTTAATATTTATGTTTTAATTTTAAAGTTTTAGTAATTTGTGTATTTTCCCCCCTTTATTTCTTTTTTTTCCAATTTCCATATGGTTTTTAAGTTTTATTTCAGTTTTAGATATTTTAGTGCATCAAGTTAACCTAAATAAAATTGAGAAATGTTGCCTTGGCAACTAACTAAATTTAAAAAAATAATAAAATTAATACAAAAAAATCACTACAAATTATAAAAGCTATGTTCCCCCATTCAGATGTACAAAATATTCCCTGATATCGCCAGTGTTTTATATTATTGTCTGTGGTTACCAGAGAAATAAGTAATGAACATGTCAATACAAGGCATTTTTAATGCATTGTGGGAAATCTTGAAGCCTACCCTGATTTGCACCAGGTTTTGATAGACGTACATGCAGTTAGGGATCTAGTCAGATAATTACACTTTCTTTTATGCACCCTCAAGATCTTGTGTGCGCACATATGCATATACAAATATATTAGTCAATACATGTACACGCTCACACATGCCTGCGCTTATACACACACACACACACCCACACATACACACGCTGTTTGAGCGCAGACTGTGTGTGGCTATATTGCCTGGGCCATGCCTCCATGCCAAACTCTGCCACGGTGCCAGTCTCCATAGCAACCCTTCTGCCAAGGACGTCAATCCGCCGTCACGCGAACCAGCCTGACTGGGAGGAGTGTCAGAAGGAGCAGAGGGAGAGAAGGAAAGCAGAGGAAAGCCAGAGTGCTGGATTATTTTTATTTGCATGGTTGGTAGTTTTTGCAAAGCACATCAAGAACATCCCCATATGAGGGTGGAAAAGCACTGTTTTACAGTCATTGCAATTCACGGTGGTTAATTTATTGTTATTCGTAACCCCTTAGCAATGGCTTAACACGTTGGCAACCCTAGTGTTGTGTTGGTGACTTTTGCGCTCCTCACATTTCTAAACAGCTAGTTTTGTGAAGTAAGGCCTGTGTGATCCACTTGTTCAGAATGGTGAAACCGTTCAACCTAGTTAATGTTCTTGAGAATGTGAAAAGCTTCTTACTGGCACAGCTGTAAATGTGCGGGCGTTCTGGGTTAGGAACAGAAAGGAAAGGATTATCCAACCTTGTGGCGTCCCGGCCCCATTTCCTTCACCCTCAGAAGGTGCATTGAAATAGAAGCATCTCTGTTTTCTTTAAGCATGAGAAGCCTGCTAAAAGGGATCTTGTGAATGCACAAATAGACATGTCAAACGCATATAATGCCATATTGCATAACACATCTAAATGGGTGAATCTTTCAAAACCAAGAACATGCCTGGGTTATGATTCACCCCAAAGTCAAATGAAAGATTTATTTATTTTTTTTGCATTGAGACGTTATTCTTATGACAATTAAGTACGTTCATTTCCATTTTTCATGAATGCAATGCAAATGATCTCAATTTCATTACTATAGCATGACAAAAATATGTTGTACTGGCTGATGAGAAAATGGTGCAGATGCGTAATGCAAGTTATCTCTTTCTCATTACGGTAACGTGGTTGTGTTATGCATTTTAATATTTGCCTTTTAATGCATGATGATTTTAATAAAATACAGTTAAAAATAACTTCTGGACCTGTTATGGTAAAGAGAAATTCAGGCGAAGAAATGTGCAAAATAGTCATGAAATTGTCAAAATGTAAATTATTTTAATGGTCTACGTATTTAATTATTAAATAGTTTATTTTTATTGATGTTAATTATTTGTTCGCTTTGTATCAGTTCTCATTACTTTAATGCAAATAATCTCTCATTACTCTTAAATTAAAAAAAACCCCATTACATTATGTAGTATTTCTGCATTTTATTATTTGTTGTACTGCCTTTAAATATGTGCTGATTTAATTTTGATAAAATATGGATTAAAAAAACTTCCAGACCTGTTATACTAATGAGAATTTGGGGCAAAGAAATGTACTTGTCATGAAATGAAATAATATTAATAGTCTGCATATTATTTTAATTAGATGATTTATTATTGTTTTGTTGTTTTTAAGCACGTTCCGACCAGTTCTTATTAATGTAATGCAAATACGGTTATACTTCTACGTGAAAAAAATAACAAAATATTTATGCATTGTAATACTTGTTGTACTTATTGTTTTCACATTTTATTTCAATAAAATATAAACCTATAAATTAAAAAAAATGTCTGGAGTGAAGAAATTTTCCTAATTAAGTCATGATGCAAAAATGTTTAAAAGTCAACTCATTTATTTTGCTTTGAAGCTAAACATGTTCTTGATAGGATTCATGAGCTGTACTCAAATCATGGTCTTAATAAGTTTAAACGGCTGTGCAGAAGCCTCATTTGAGTGGTTTCCTTTGCCCTATTAATCGACTGTTTCACATAGACTTTCAGCTACACTTTGCTGATGCCACGCACGCTGAGGGTTTACACACAAGCAACACTAAAGTAGGGAGTTTTTTTGGTGTTTTGCATCCATGCTTGTTACTGTGGTGATTTTCAGTCTTCAGGATGTTCAGATGCAGCATTCATTCCCTTCAGTTATCATGCAGCCCCAGCTTTATTTATAGACCTCTTTATTATTTGGTGACATGACGGTACGCCATTGGAGCGTCTTTTTCCTCCCTCTTTCGCACTGAGGGTATCTGGCATTGTCAGAGCATTGTGTAAATTCACTACCAACGTTCAGCCTGTCTCCGCCCCCCTCCTTCACATTACCATGGCAACAGCCTGTTGCATAACTCCTAACCGCAAAGTCTCGCCTGTCCGTCTCCGTGGAAACCATGTCTCTCTCTCTCCTTTTCCCTTTTTTCCTGCTGTTTTGCTGTGTCCCTCCATCTCTGCTTCTCTCTCTCCTCTCGCTTTCATGGTCTTTCTTCACCTCTGCGTAATTTCTCCACTTTCTGCCCTTTAGAGTGTTTTGTGCAAGGTGCCAGCCAGATGCTTGATCCGTGAACTTTGTACTTGTCAAGTTGCATGAATTGAAATTTGGCATCAACAAAAAAAACTTGTCATAAATTGTGACCTGCTTGATGACCATGTTTCTGCTGCTCTGAGAGAAAATGGTGCAGATGCTGCATTATTGGTGCACCTGACACAGATTTGCCATTAACAGTGTGTCAGCAGTGCAGAGAGTTCAGCATGGTTACCGTCAGATGAGATTGTATCTGTCAAGTTCTTTGCATTCATGAACCTCGTGTGAAGCAGAGTGGCACAGATAAGCTTTAGAAACGTCGAAGCAAAAGGTTAGAGGTGATTTGAAAAAAAGCAGTTTTTTTTTTTTGTTTTTTTTTACTTTATTTTGTATATGTACGTAGTGTGTGTGTGCATGCATATATTAGTGCTGTCAATCGATTTAAAAAAATTAACTAATTAATCGCACATTTTTCTGAAATTAATCGCGATTAATCCCACCTAACATTAGTTTTTAAATATACTTTTATACTGCAATAATTTTACATTCAATCTTCAAATTAATGTACAAACAACATAAAGACAGTACATTTTTAATATTTGTTTAATAGCATCTTTATTTTTATGACTGAAGGCCAGTATAACTGATACCAAATAATACTGATTTCCCTATAAAAATGTTTCCCCCTAATATTTAACCATTGACTATAGCCATTCAACTTTACATTATAATTAAGAGCTATCAATTTTAACATTTATTAGACTTTAAAAATAACTTCTAATTTAAGTGAACTTAAAACAATCATCACATAAACCCATTATAATAAATGTCATATTTATCTACCTGTGCCCCTCAGCAGAAATATACAGAAATTGAATAAAGTTTTCAAACACTAAATTCTAAACCAAATACAGATGAATCCTTAAAACTATAAAAGTTATTGATTTCCTTCTTTTTTTTTTTTTTTTTTTTTCTTTTGTTCTTGATGAACAGACCACAGCAGCTGGTTATTAGGTTATTTGGCTGCTATTTCTTTAAGAGATGTCGCTGCTGAACATGACACGGATCTGACACGCATCGTATTTTCATATTCAGGTCGGACCCATTTCAGTCTCTTCTAATGAGCTGACAAGTTGAATCGGGTGTGTTAGATGAGGGACACAGTGCTAGGATGCTCCAGGACAGTTTTGAAAACCATTTCAGAGACATGTTCTTAATGCAACTCATATATAACATATTACATGCATACACAGTTTTATGGCGGCTTTAATCGCCTTTTTGGTAACTTCATGACTTAACCGATCACGACATTGCATGCTCGTAGTTTCTTTCGCGATTTGATATGAAATGATACAGGCTATGCTTGCGCCAGCACCTTTGTGCGTGTATTGAAGAGCACGCGCTGCGAGCACAGTACAGTTTCCGCGCTCGTTTGACTCGTGCCTGACGCTGAAGTGAAGTTGAAGCGCGCATCTGAAACGTCTCCTGTTTGATGTGCTCGTAAAGACGTTCTGCGACTAAATAAATGCACTTCTTGTCAAGAAAAAAAGACAGAATTAGCAGTTATGAGTGAGGTGGCCAACCTTAGGCCCCGCCCCTGCGTTAACGGCGTTAAATAATTTTAACGCGTTAAACTGAAAAAATTAATCGCCTGCATTAACGTGCTAATTTTGACAGCACTAATATATATATATATATATATATATATAACTAATATTATTAATATTAAATGTTACTGTTTTTTACATAGTTAAGTTATGATAAAGAGACTGTATCTGGGTGTCTCTTCAGTTGCAGGTCCTTTTTATGTTTGAGGGGTTGGTTGATTTATTAATTTCTCTTTTTTTGGACTTCTCAGACTTTTTTTTTTTTTTTTTAAAGCATTCTTTTGTTTTTGCTATTTCTCAGATATTTAAAATATGAGTCATCATAAACATAGGTATACATTTTTAAGATGAAATCTGATTAAACTAAACAAAGTGAAACTACTCTTAATACATTTTTATTTTTTGCTTAAAGTGATTTATTGTTATTAGTCCTTCAAGCATAATTTCCAACACCACCCTTTTCCCACATTTACATTTTGTGAATTGTTACTTAATTTTTATGTAACATTATAAGACATAGTCAAACAAACCGCCAATTCAGCTTCAAAGGTACAGTCATAGGTATTCTTTTTCTTTCCAAATTTTTAGGAGAAAAAAAACTTCAAACTGGTTATAGTATGTAGCTATATAGATCAGTCCCATATATACATGCATATATATGTAAACTAGTGCTGTCAATTAATTCATTTTTTTTAATAATTAATCACGCTTAATCCCACCTAATATTAAAGTTTTTAAATATATTTTTATACTGCAACAATTTCACATTCAATCTTTAAATTAATGTGGAAACAACATATAGTATATTTTTAACATTTGTTTAATGGCATCTTTTTTGTGACTGAAGGCGAGTATCACTGATACCAATCCTGCTGATGTCTCTATGAAATTGTTCTTTTTTCCCTAATATTTAGCCTAAACATAAAGTTATCAAACACTAAATTCTAAATTAAATATAGATGAATCCTTTAAGCTACAAAAGTTATTGATTTCCTCTTGTTTTCTTTTGTTCTTTGATTAAAAGACATCACAGCAGCTGGTTATTTGGCTGCTATTACTTTAAGAGCTGCCGCTGCTGAACATGACTCAGATCTGACACACATGATCGTAGTTTCATTTGCGCTTTAATATACAGGCTACAGCATGCCATATTTGCGCATACAATTAAAGAGCATGCACTGAGCGCAGTATAACGGCTGACAGGACAGGAAAATTCATTTTACTGACATATGGCCTGACAACATCTCGTCTGACCACAGTTCACTGTTATTCTACTGAAGCTCATCGTCACCTGTATGTTTCTGCGCTCGTTTGACTAGCGCTGGCACTGAGGCGAAGTTGGAGTGCGCGTCTGAGAAGTCTCTGATGTGGTCGTAAAGACTTTCTGCATCTAAATAAATGCAATTCTTCTCAAGAAAAAAGTGTCAGGCGTGGCCAACCCAAGCTCCGCCCCTGTTAACTGCGTTAAATATTTTTAACGCTGTTAAACTGGAAAAATTAATCGCAACACATCAGTGCACTAATTTTGACAGCACTAATGTAAACACATTTGTATATGCTTACATAGGTGTATATACCTATTCCCCTCATTCACAAGCATATATCTTGCTCTACCCTCTGTTTTGACTTTTACACTTATATACACTTAGTCCATTTTCACCAGTGCCTTTCAAAAGTCTCTCCTTGTAATGTCAGCTTGAATGTCAGTCTTTCCATATTATATGTGACCCTGGACCATAAAACCAGCCTTAAGTCGCTGGGGTATATTTGTAGCAATAGTCAAAAATACATTGTATGGGTCAAAATTATTGATTTTTCTTTTATGCCAAAAATAATTAGGATATTAAGATCATGTTCCAAGAAGATATTTAGTAAATTTCCTACTGTAAATATATCAAAACTTAATTTTTGATTAGTAATATGCATTGCTAAGAACTTCATTTGGACAACTTTAAAGGCGATTTTCCCAATATTTAGATTTTTTTTTTTTTTTTTTTTTTTTTTGCACCTTCAGATTTTCAAATAGTTGTATCTCGTCCAAATATTGTCCTATCCTAACAAACCATACACTAATGGAAAGCTTATTTATTCAGCTTTCAGATTATGTATAAATCTCAATTTCAACAAATTGACCCTTATGACTGGTTTTTGGCCCAGGGTCACATATATTTCTATGTGAGAAGTGTTTTAAAGCAGCTTTTCTAAAAGTCCACAGAAAAGTGGCCATAATTGAAAGGCCCATCTGCGTTCACATTGTATTAATCTTCTTATATTGTGTTCTTGATATCTTTGTCACTTGGTATACATTTGATATTGTTTGTGAGGTTTTCTTTTATATTTTGAATAATGAATACTAATGACGAAGCTACATGACAGTGTTTTGTAACCCAGAAAAAAAGTTGTTTGATCTGATGATGTTTTTTGCTGTCTCTTTGTTTCAGCTCGGCGTATGATCGTGATAATAAAGTGCGTGTGGCGATAAAGAAAATCAGTCCGTTTGAGCACCAGACGTACTGTCAGCGCACACTCCGTGAGATTAAAATCCTGCTCCGCTTCAAGCACGAGAACATCATCGGCATCAACGACATCATCCGCACCCCCACCATCGACCAGATGAAAGACGTGTATCCTTTTTATTTGTATTTTAGCCTGGAAATAAATTTAGGATTTTGAAACAAAGGGAAGTTAAGACTTTCTAAAACCTATTTGTAATTCTGTACCATATTTTAGGTACGTAGGTACATTAGTGACATTGATCGTGTGGCTTCTTTGTACAGACAGTCAGATGTTCTTCCATTGAAGCTAAAGATGTTGTTTTTTTTTATGCTGGAGAACAGGTTTTATGTATGTCAATTTGTGTCCTACCATCGTTAAAGCAAAAAGGGAGACAAACTGAATATTAAGACGTATTTAAATTCTAATTCATTCAATTTTTCAGTTCAGCTTTCTAAATATTCATGTTCAGGCTGAAAATGCGGCCTCTGGCACAAACAATGCTCTTTTCCAACTGTGTAGGCTGAGACAATGCAAAAATCTCTAGTAAAGAGTTAATTTTAGGTCCGAAATCAATAGTCAGTAGGCGTGTGGATAGTGAGAGTAGTTTTGTATGATCTAATCGCTGTGTTGCTCTAATGTGTTTAGCGTCATGCCAGAGCTGCGGTTAAAGAGAGTAGAAACACAAGATCTTTGTTCTACTGAAGTTAATACAGAACATAGCAAAGAGTGTGCTTTTTTGTTGCTGGTTTTTTTTTTTTTTTTTTTTCACAACCTAACAAACAAGATTTACTACTTAGGATCACTAGTAGGCATATCACTTGTGAACTATTTGATTATTAATTCTGATTCCACAAAACTATTCTAGTTCCATAGATATTCCTTTTACAGTTTTGTGCTTTTGAGCAATAAATCACACTTAAAAAGGTAAACTTTTAGCATATACACTGCTGTTCAATATTTGGGGGTAATTGAAAATATAGTAAAAACAGTAATACTGTGAAATATTACATTTACAGAAGCCGTGATTCCAGTCTTCAGTGTCACATGGTCCTTCAGAAATCATTCTAATGTGCTGATTTGGGGCTCAAGAAAAATGTCTTATCAGTATTGAAGACAATAAGTTTTTAATTAATTAATTTTTAATCTATTTTTAAGATTTATCTATTATTATTTGAATAATAGGAAGTTCAAAAGAACAGCATTTATTTGAAATAATCTTTTGTAAGATTATAAATATCTTAACGGTCAATTTTGATCAATTTAATGCATCCTTGCTGAATAAAAGTATGGCTACACATTCTAAGTGTTTGAAAGTAGCATGAACTTCAACAAGCTTTTGTCGGTTCTTACATGATTTCTGTTTTCTTAACCCCATGCTTTGTGTTTGACCTTGACGTTGACGAACTATAGCTACATTGTACAGGATCTGATGGAGACGGACTTGTACAAGCTGTTGAAGACACAGCACTTGAGCAATGACCACATCTGTTACTTCTTGTACCAGATCTTGCGCGGCCTGAAGTACATCCACTCAGCAAATGTTCTCCACAGAGACCTGAAGCCATCTAACCTGTTGCTCAACACTACTTGCGACCTCAAGGTGAAGTAAACTGCGTCATGCCATTTTAAACACATTAATATGAAGTGTGTCATTTCTGTGTCACCAAATGGAATTGAAAAACAATGTTTTCAGAATGCTGCACCTGTCGGTTTTACAACAAAGCACATAACTTCCATTTTATTAATGTATTTTCTGTAAGTTTCACAAATATAAACTTATTCCATTTTACAAAAGTTTGTTTAGCTAGTCAGCCAAATGGAGCGCAGAGAATAAGAGTGCAATAATTTTAAATAAATTGTTTTTGTCATTTTTATTATTAGTTTTTGTTGATTTTAAATGTCTGTATAGTTAGTTTTTTTTTAATCTCTTTATTTTAATTTTCTTAAAAACAACACACACACACACAATGCCACAAAATAGCTACTATAAGGATAAATAACCTATAGTTAATTTTTTATAAAATGTTTATTTTAATTATTTTACTACATCAATTTGCACTAAATGAAAATGAGAAATAATGCCTTGGAAACTCTCTGAATTTTTTAAAAATATTTTATTTTAGTTAACGTTTATTTCAAGTAACAATTGTTTTTTTTTTTATGGTTTTAGTTTAGGTTAACTATAATGATATTAAAAAAACGTTGAACTGATGTACATAAAGTTTTAAATGAAATTAAAATTAAATATGCATTTATGTATAAGTTTTTATGTATTTGATTAAGTATTTGATAAAATACTTGTATTTTTACTTTAAATTACTTGGAATTTTGTTTATATTTTTTTTTTTCTTCAAATCGTTTTTAATTTGTTTCATATTGTTTTGAAACTGTTCTGCTGTTGCAGACATAGTCTTTGTATTTTCATAACCATCACTTTTTAACTCCATTGCCACCACACCATACCATGTTTTATTAAAGGGGTCATCGGATACTACATGCACTTTTACAAGTTGTTTGAACTGAAATGTGTGTTGGCATTGTGTGTACACAACCACCCTATAATGAAAAAATCCACCCAGTGTTGTTGTTTTTTTAATCTCGTTAAATCATTTCCCCTTTCTCAAATCGAACCGATCTCAGATGCCTGTCTGTGTGATGTCACACAGACAGGCCCCTCCCACGATAGTTTGATTGACAGTAGTGTTTCAGCACAGACTGGACTGGTGTCTTACCTTAGACCCGCCCTGAGTGATCTGTCATCAGTCCACCATTGTTTCACCGCTGGAGCAGCTGTAGACAAGAATGTCTCCTAAGCAATTGTGGTGTTTTGTTGTTGGATGTAATAATGAACATAGCAGTCGTCATTTACTCCCGACATCTGAGCCGCTGAAGACGCAGTGGATTACGTTTGTTTGTGAAGGGAATGCGCCCCTGATCTGCCTAAATGCGTGTGTGTTTGTGCGAATCATTCGTGATCCAGCTTCACCAACAGAAGTAATTAGTATAAGGTTTTTTTAATGAATCTTTGCAAATCGCCTTTTCTTATAATGTGCTAATTAGCAAGTTTCACGATGAATGCTGCTAAAGTAAACAGTCTCTCAGAGAGCGGCTCGGAAGAGAGGGGCGGAGTCAGCAGAGCTCATTTGCATTTAAAGGAAAATCCTACAAAACAGCTTGCTCTGAAAAGAGCTGTTTTTGACCAGGGGAAAAAAAGGTGTTTTTACACTACCGTTGAGAAATTTTAACCAAACTATGTTACAGACCTTTCATTAAGACCCTAAAGAATCATATCAACTTGTGGAAAATGGGCATCCGATGACCCCTTTAAAGCAAAGTAATGGCAGACTCATCTTGGACACTGCTGGATCCTCACAAATCTCTGTAACTTCGGTGTTCTCTTTTTTTTTTTTTTTTTCTCTCCTCCCACAGATCTGTGATTTTGGGCTCGCCCGGGTGGCTGATCCAGACCATGACCACACTGGCTTCCTGACAGAGTATGTAGCCACACGTTGGTACCGCGCACCAGAGATTATGCTCAATTCTAAGGTGAGGAATCAGTCCTGCCTGATCTTTCAAAGTTTGTTGGCCTGATCATTCAAACACAGATTAAGTCTAATCCTGGAGTTATTTCATTATTGTCTCGAGTGTGTGTTTGGTTGGCCATTGCATTTTTTTTGTTTTATTTCTGTTTATTTTAGCTCAGTTTTAATTTACTTCCAGTTAGTAATTTTCTTCATTCATTTGCCATCACCCAGAAAATTTCAATACCAAAAAAATGTGTGACAAAAACATTTTTCGCGTAAATGTTGATAGCTATACTGCATCAACGAACAATCTCTTCATGTATGTGCCTCTCTCTCACGCAGGGTTACACTAAGTCCATTGATATATGGTCGGTCGGTTGTATTCTGGCTGAGATGCTTTCGAATAGACCCATCTTCCCTGGGAAACACTATCTGGACCAGCTTAACCACATCTTAGGTAAACAACCCTGTGGACTTTATATATTTCCCTGCCTGCAGACTTTGACGTCACCGCTTACAGCCACTAGTGAAGGGTTTGGGTTTATGTTCTTGTGGTGCCAACAGCCAGACATCCTTGTCATGATGTCATTTCCTGTAAGTATAGTGTGATTAGTCATATGACATTTACAGCTCAGGTGAAAAAGCTCAGTGGTTTGTATAAAGAAAGACTGTAGCTTTCAGGACACATACTGAGAGATGAATTTAGATGATTGAGATGAACAGGAATACTAACAGATTACAGTGTTTGGTATAGCTTGCACAAAAAACAACAACAACATCATCTTTTGAGCCCAGTAATAGCAACAGAAGATCATGATAACTGTTTTCAGGGCCACAGAGAAGCTCAGTTCACGTAACCACTGCTCCATACACACTTCATGCATCGCTGCATTTCACCAGATTTGTAATGTGAAGCATTTATAAACCTGTTGCTAACAAAGGAGATACTTTGAGCTTCCTGCATTTTCAGCAAAATAAAAGCTTGGTTTAACATTTGAAAATGAAGAAATATTAGTTTTGTAATTTTACAGTTGTACTGTAAAATAGTTATTACTATTAATATTATTGCTTTTTTCTTAATTTTTATTTAATAATAAATGATTGTAAAACATAAAATAAAAATCCTTTTTTTAAAAAGTCGTTGATTATATAATAATAAACTTTGCAACCCTACAAACAAGCACGGCAGACCTGGAGCTATTTTATCAGAGAAATCGCTATTACATTTTTCCTCCAATTCCCCAAAATAGCCAGAAAAAAATGGGCCAAAGCAGAGTTTCTGTGTGTCTTAAAGTCTTAATTCGCCCTTCCATAATTTAAGGCCTTAGAAATGCCCTAATAGGTGCAGAAAGTTTAAATTCATTAAGTTGTGGCGTTAAATGTTGCATGCACTGCAAAAAATGAATATCATCCTCTTTCATCCTATGATTTGTTTTCTAAAACAAATATCTAAACATCCTTAAATCAAGATACATTTGAGATGCAAAATGAAGATATGAAATCTTGTTTCTGAGGAGCTAAACAAAATTGTGAGTTTTTGCTTAAAAGGGAAACTTGTTTTCTTGCATTTCTTCTTCATCATTTTCCTTCTCAAGTAAATGTATCTTGATTTGAAAATCTTTTAAAATAATTAGGAATGGTTGCGTTCATTCATTACACGTGCTTTACTTGGTATCATAAAGGTCATAAACTTAAGTTAAAACCTGCAGAAACCCTTGCTAATTCTGATAGATCTGAACTTTTTCATGTTGATTGTTGAAGTTGAGGTGAATCACATGGAACATCAGGAAGACTAAACACCACATTGTCTACACAGACATCAAAGAAACATGAGTTTTTTTTGTACAGTTTTCATAAAGCTGTCCATCTGTGATGAAAAACATGCTTACTCAGTGAGCTGAATAATTGATGTACATTGAACGCTCTTCAAAAGCTCCACATAGGCCATCCATCTCTGGACTGAAACATGATACATTGTGGTCAGTTTTGCATAGTAAGACTGAGATAAGCGTTTGATTGTTATCGCCAAAAAGGCTTATTCATCATTTCCCTTGCAAGCCGAAGCACATCAGATGTCGTCGCTTCCCTTCTCTTTATTTTTCCTTTCTCCGTCTGTTGCATCAGTTAAAAACTCAGTGTTTCCTGTCAGAGATGCTGTTGATTTTGACCCTGCAACGAGCTGATAACGTTGTCCAAGCTGCTGAGTGTGTTTGAAGGTGTGTGTTTTCCCACCAAACCCAGAGCGATAGCTCCTAAAGAGACAATCTCTGTAGTAACACTTTCTCCATTAGCATGCGTGTCTTTGAACCCGTCTGGCCTGTGCGAGCAGATGTTTCCCTGTTGATAACTCGACTTATTTCCTCATTTAGATTGCGGGTGCACATCATTAGCCTGGTGCACTGGGTTATTGTTGTACCATCTCTCTCATTCTCTGAACAAGCATTTATTCAATTCAGTGTCCACAGAACCAAAAAAAAGTGGCATTTTCTAGTTAGGTTATTAAATGTGCCATATTCTACAACTGTGGCAATTGTTGTTTTGTAATTTTAAATTAAATGGGCTGTTTTTCCTACTATGCTTCACACTGGCATATATCACTGCTACTGAATAATTGAATACTGAAAAATGCAAACATGAGCGGAAAGGTATGGTTAAAAAGTTGTGAAATTTGGCACACAGGTAGAGGAGAGTCTCAACATTATCCACAACAAATTTGGAGTCTCGATCAGAAACCTTCTAGCAAAATAGCAAAAAAAAAATTGTTTCCATAAAAACATTAAGCGGCACAACTGTTGTCAATATTGACTGAGAAATGTTTTCTGTGCAGCAAATCAGCATATTAGAATGACTTCCGAAGGATTATGTGACACTGAAGAGTAATGATGCTGAAAATTCAGCTTTGCATCACAGGAATAAATTACATTTTAAAATATATTAATATATAGGATAACACTTTAGTATAGGGACCAATTCTCTCCTATTATTAACACATTGTCTATTTATTAATGCTTATAAAGCACATATTTTGGATGACCATATTCTACAACCCTAATCCTTCCCAATACCTAAACTTAACAACTACCTTACTACCTATTAATAAGCAGCAAATTAGGAGTTTACTGAGGCAAAAGTCATAGTTAATGGTTTGTAAATGGCGAAAATTGGACCTTAAAGTAAAGTGTGACCATATATTGTAATAAATTGTATTTTGATCAAATAAATGCAAATAAAGTGTGCATATGTGACTTCTTTATATATCAATCTACTATATATATTAAATATTTAATATTATTTTTAAAAAAACAAGGAAATAATGATGCAACAAAACAAAGCACATTTGCTTTTCCTTATGTTCTCTTGTTCTCCCTGTCGATATTTTCATGATTTAATATCTAATTATTTGTCTCTCTTCTCTGTCCTTGTAGGTATTTTGGGCTCCCCCTCTCAGGAGGATCTCAACTGCATTATCAACATTAAGGCGAGAAATTACCTGCTGTCACTTCCTCTCCGCTGCAAAGTGCCCTGGAACCGCCTGTTTCCTAATGCAGACCCTAAAGGTCAGAGGTCATCTCCACACCCGCACATCCTCGTATCTTGAGACCAAGCCACCTTAAACACTCACATTCTGACTAATTTGAACAACATATATTTCAATTTCTGGTTATAACAATTAAAAGCTTAGTAGAGCTGTACTTGGTAACATCCATTAAAAGAGCAGCATCCACTAGAGGTTTGTTTTTAATGAATGGATGTGATATTTGTATATATTTGTCTCTGTTTTCTTGTAGCGTTGGACCTGTTGGATAAGATGTTGACCTTTAACCCTCATAAGAGGATTGAGGTGGAGGAAGCGCTGGCTCACCCGTACCTGGAACAGTACTATGACCCCTCAGATGAGGTCAGTTCACTACCAGTTTCCTTTTTTTTTTTTAAATTTATCAAGGATTACTTTTGATAATAGCCTTAATAAAACATATTAGGGAAAAATATTCCACTAAGATAACAATGCACTGTGAGACAATAAGAGCAACAAGACAAACATTGCTATTATTATTATTATTATTATTATTATTGTAGTTGTTTTTGTTAATAATAATAGTAATGGTTATCTTCCATTTACATGCTTAATAATAATAATAATTATTATTATTATTATTATTATTATTATTAATATTATTTTATACAATAAGAACAATCAGAGCAACAAGACAAACAATAATAATAATAATAATCATCTTACATTTACATGCTTAATTATCATAATAAAGATATATTCTAAATAAAGATATATATTCTTATATTCTGCTGTCAAGAACACTAGCTTCATCATATCCTCCGCTGTTGCGTATCTTAGAGTTTATGGTGGTCAAAGGTTGAGAGCGTTTCAAACATGAGCACTATGAAGTGCACTTTAATAGCCACATGACCTTAGAGCGTCTGGTAAAATGGAATTGGTTGTTTTAGCATGTGAATGAAAGATTTCTAATGCTACAGTGTCTTGTCTGATTAGCACATTTTCCCTTTTTTTGCCTTCTTTCACAACAGCAATTTTGATTGTTTATTGCATCTATGACTAATGTTTTTATACAAAAATGACAAATTGCATGGAGTTTAGCATTGGTCCTATTGCACAAATGGAAACACTGACGACTGTACTTGATAGGCTGTGATACTTGATACGACTGTACTTGATAGGCTTCATCTACCAACACTGATAAATGGTTGTAGTACCATAAATATTGTTGTATTAGTATAAGCAAAGAAACCGTGTGTAAAGGATTTTATCTCACAGTAACTATGCTTTATTTGTCCTTTATAGCCTGTTGCAGAGGCTCCGTTTAAGTTCGATATGGAGCTGGATGACTTGCCCAAAGAGACTTTGAAAGAGCTGATCTTTGAAGAAACTGCACGTTTCCAACCAGGCTACAGACCATAGCCTATCACACAGGTAAACTGCAGACTGAAGCCAGATGCATGCCTCAAATAAACAACAAAATCAATCACATAGGTCAAAGAAAAAAAGAAACACAGATGAAAGTCTGTTTTCCATGTAACTGTGAGTGAGTGTAAAGAATCCAGTCATTCTGAGCTCTTGAAGAGGAATTTCCATTCTGTTCATTTCTTAAAATGATTCATAGTTTCATAGCTCTCCAGTCTTGAGTGTCACATGATTCTTCAGAAATTATTCTAATGTCATTTGCTGTTCAAGAAATATTTCTTATCAGTTTTGGTCAGTTTAATGCATCATTATGGAATAAAAGCAAAGCACTAATTTCATAAAAAAAAAAAAAAAAAAAAAACTTTTACTAACCCCAAACTTTTGAACAGCAGTGTTAATGTGATGAACATAAATAAATGAATGTTTGTCAGTAGTGTAAAGACATGCAGTGTTTCCTGTGTGTAATCCGGATGATTCTCTGGAGGGAGCAGCTGTTCCGTGGTTGTTCCTTTTACACTTCCTGGATTACAAAACAGTGCCAAGAACATGAATATTATTAAAAAGCTGAAACTACTGGAGTCTTGACATGGTTATTTACACTATTTTATTAGCAGGACTGTTTTATTCTACTTCATTAATGAATGAAGTGTAGATAGATTGGAGTCAGTGCCTGCTGTGTGATGCATTGTTGATTGATTTTGTTCCATAAATGTCTGTAAACAGTGGGTCATGATACTAAATTTAAACTTTATTAATGACTGACAGCACAGATAATTGTCACATGTAGTATCTTATCCAACCTAGTGTTGCAAGGCTGCATTTATTTAATTAAAAGCACCGTAAAAATGGTAATATTGTGAAATATATTATTGCATTATAAAATGACTGGTTTCTATTTAATATATTTTCAAATGTAATTTATTCCTGTGATGCAACGCTGAATTTTCCAGCATCATTACCTCAGTCTTCAGTGTCACATGATCCTTCAGTAATCATTCTAATATGCTGATTTGCAGCTCAAGAAACATTTCTGATCATTATCAATGTTGAAAGCAGTTGTGCTGCTTAATGTTTTTGGAAATCGTGATACATTTTTATTCGGTGTTCTTTGATGAATAGAAATCTAAAGTCTTTACTGCCACTTCTAATCAATTTAATGTGTCCTTGCAGAATTAAAGTATTCATTTCTTACTGACTCCAACCCTATGAATGGTAGTGTGCTTTAATTACTCACCAAAGCCAATTTTTACAATAATTTGGCACTTTGCAAACCTTAAATTCACACTCTGGTTGGAATGTATTTGAATTATGTTTGAACCATAACTAATCTTGTTTTTTTTGCTCTGTCTGTAGGTGTTGGTCTGGATTCGATCATGCTGATACTTCTGTCTCCACTCCACTGTACGCTGTGGTCCTCTTTTGGTCTTCATCGCCATCATCACCATTGTTATCTCCTCCTCTTCCTAAACTCCAAAACTACAGGCAGCCCTCAAAGTTCATCTGACCCCAGCTGAGAACATGCACTCCTGCTCTCTTCACCTGCTTCACTCTTTACAATCAAAGCGCAGAGCTTCTCTCACTCTCACACTCTCTCTTCCTGCCCGTCTGTGTGAACGTTTGCCCGCGTGTGTTTGTGGACAACACCTCGTCAAGGTTTCTGATTCCGATTAACCCTTTTTCTCTCAGTCCTGATACACTTCAGTAAAAACCGTCTATGATTGTGTTCTTGTCGTGCTTCTTTCTAGCCTCCTGGTAATATTTCCAACAAGCTGCTTTTCTAACGTGTCTGTAAGCCATTTTGAAGTCCCACAGAGGTCAAACAGGGAGAGAACGTATATGCAGTGGACTCGCATTCATCCACATTGTGCATCGCCAATTTCCTCAAAGTGCACAGAGCGCGAAATTTGCCACGGTGCCATTTTAAGGCTTTAATGTATTTTCATAAATGCAAATATGTATGTAGTATTGACCCCTTAAAATTGATTAAAAACCTGTAATTAATTTATCAGATTATTTTAAAACCCCCCTTTTAGTGACTTGACTAATATACATACATATACATATGTTTGTGATTAAAACACCTGTAATTATTTAAAACCTGTAGGTAATTGCATTAATATGTATGTAATTATTTGTATATCAATTCTCAATTACTTAATCACTTCTAGAAACCTTAGAAAAGAGACAAATCTGTTACATTTGCTTAAGCACCAAAGAAAAGACCACTCTAAAGATGATTTAGGCCACCTTGGAAAATGTGTACTTGTGTCCAAAATTTGACCTAAGCCCTCAAATGACCTAACAAAAAAGGCAAGTGCCATGCAGGTTTACATATATCCTGAAATCCAGGTGTTTTTATCTAAAGATGCACGTAGGTCCATCTAGGAACTAGACTTTATCATTTTTTAGATAGGTGTAGAGAAACTTCTGTCACAGGACAATCCTGAGTTTTTCAGAAACAATTTCGAATCGGTGTCTATTATAAACGTACAGTGCCTGCTCATCTGTATTCATTCTTTCCTTTTTGTATATTTCTTTGTCTTTTTTGCTTTCCCTGCACCCCTCAGCCGCCTTGTATCAATAAGACTGTGCCCTTGCATGACTGTTAAAAAGCTTTCTATACAAAGAAAATGGAAGTGCCACATTGCTGGGGATTCCGCTCTTGGACTCTCAGGTTTTTGTTATATCCTACCTTTTGTGGTCCCATATTTCCTATATAGAGTGTAATCAGTTCAAAAAGAAGAACAAAGCTCTTTAATTTGCTTGTTCATTTCGGTTGCACTTCTTTCAAAATCCAGGTTCCTTTCAGTGTTTGGAGAAAAAAAAAAAAAAAAATAATAGTCGAGATTAGTTTTTTAGATGAACTAGCTCAACCAGAACGTCAGGTTTAATTCCACGTGGAAATTAGGAGCCTCTAGCCATGGAAATGCAACTTTTATTAATCCATTTCAACCATAAGATACTGTCTGCTGGTGAATGAATAACGTGGTCGAGACCCAGGCGAAATGAGTCTACCTGGAACTGTACGTGCGATAATGCATACTCTTATACAGCACTTGAACGTTTGCGAAAATGGACGTCTAAGACATTAAGTTATTGATACTGATATGCGCATATGTGCATGGCTTCAGCAAGTGTTTCTTTCCCACACTGGCTTCCTCTTTGGTTTACTAACCCTACATTACTTTTGCCTATACGTACATATATGGCAAGACGCCACCTAGTGGTGGTATCAGATGTTGGTTGATCAAGGAGAGAAGAGGCGATTCTCTTAAAGAAAAAAAAAAAAAAAAAGAACAAAAAATTGTGAAACTCTTGTAAGATAGCTTCTGCCGAATCAGTGTGCAGCCTTGTCTGTTTCTGTGTGCCTTTATGCGTCACGAATAACAACATTTATTGTGCAGCTTTGTTTTGTTGGGGATCAGTTGTGACTTTTTTGCGGTATACTCTTGAAATTCTATATATATATATATATATATATATATATATATATAATTTTAAAAAAGTGAAAACATAATTTTAAAAAATTGAAAACCAAAAAAAAAAAAAAAAAAAAATTCTCTATGTAATTTTAAGTCCTATTTGTCACAGCTTTTGTGATTCATTTGAGGAAGTAAAGAAAAATAAATAAGCCTTTTCTGTCTGCCCTACCTGGTTTGATCCTGTTGCATTTTGCCTTCAGTTCTTGAAAGTTTTGTGCAGAACTGTTTTTATTGTAAAAATGAATGTCTAGTGATTTTATTATTATTAATCTTGTAAAAAAAAAAAAATTCTCTGTGTATTAATCTCCTTTTTGTTAGCAATGGCAAACTTTTTGTTGTGATTTTCACTTACGAGCTTCGAAACCCCCAGGTTTTGGTCCCTCTGGGGAAACTTGTGATTTACAAATATTTCACAATTATATTAAAATCTTTTGAATCTATTGAAAACAGTGGCATTATGTCTCAAAGGCTTGTTTTTAATGCTCAAAAAGACAGCCAATGTTCATTGCCGATATTGATCTCTGCATCTGCCAAGTCATGTAACCTAGAAACTGCAGAATAAAACCAATTGTATTATATTTCTGCCTCAGATTTCTGTCTCCTTCTTTGATATTAGTGCTAGTGTTACATGTGTCACCTCGCTAACCAGAACAAATGTGTCTTTCTGTTTAAGATCAGCTGTAAAGTAAGCTGGAGTTGAGTTGTTCAGTCTGGATGCACGGCAGCGATCGACGTGACGTTCTGAGTCCATTGTGTTGTCTTGGTTGGCACAGCAACAGAAGTGCTCCTCTTTGCACTCTTGATTGAGTGAATAAGAAAAGGTGCAGTGCAGTGATGTAATAATAAACGAGCGTGAGCCTGATTTGTTTCCTGTGAAAGCCTGCCATCCATGACAACCGGTGGCAGCGTCTGCAGCTTGATGAGAAGTACTTATACATTCAGTGAAAATAAACTAGGCTCGGAGTTACATGAGAAACAGTTAAATGACATTATAAATGTTCTCCTGTGAGAATGTGACATTCATTATTATATAATAATTCAGAATAAATGCCTGTATTCTTATTTAACGCTAATGCGTGATGACAAAGATCTTTATGTAAACATCCAGCTATCTGAAGGCAATTACAATTAAGGATTGGGGCTAGTTGTCACACATTTTCCTCTTTTTTTTTTTTTTTTTTTTTTTTTTTTTTAAGGTTTAGAAAAATTAAATTCTTGACTACAAAAAAAGTGTTAAATTGGCCAGTTAAAAATATTCACTGAAAATACTTTCAGTAACTACATGTTGTCGTGCTATATGGGGTAAGTAGTCACAAGTTAAATTGTCTTATATTTCTGTATTTTGTAGAAACCGAAATTAATTTTCAGATTAATTTTTTTATAACTAAAAGCAAATAACATTTTGGAAACAATTTGGGAGAAATGTCTTACTATTTTTCTCACAAAAATTTTTTTTTTATAAATATATATATATATATATATATATATATATATATATATATACATTCATTTAAAACTTATTTTAGTTGTCATTGTACTAAAGCTAGAATTATAGGGGGGGTTTATCATTAGTCTGAAAATCACTACTGAAAAGGTCCCTGCTTGGTCCTTAATAATAAAAATAATTATTATTGTCGTTGTTGTTGTTATTATTATTATTATTATAGTGCAATATATTTTAGCTTAGCACTAATTTTATTCAGGATGGACGTTTTTGATCGTTATTATTATTATTATAGTCTTTGAGCTGTATGTTTACCACAGCCACTGGCCAATTTCTATAATTCTGAAAATGCCTGTAGCGTTTGGAGCAATTGCAGTGTTGATACAGTAGATGGAGACAGAGATTAACTATATTTAAGACGAGCAAATACTTTCATTCTCCTCCCTTCAATTATACATATTATTGACTGCGGTTTCTAAACAACTCCCGCTGATGGAGAATGTGAGTTAGTTTGGTTGAGAGGACCGTTTTCTTATTGTACTTTTCACATATTGCCATCATTCGAGGCAGTTCTCAAGACCTCTACCGACATTTGGCCAAACAGGTTTATTTACTAATAACCAATATATCATATTTATCAATTCAACTAATACTTACATTATGACTGATGACGTTGTTGTTGTCTGAGTTAAAAGATAAAAATAGCACCAACATCCGGGCCTTCGCGCTGTTTACCTGAACCACGTGTTATGCTATAAGGACTGCTGCGCGCTGCCGTGCGATTTGGCACGTGTCGTTGCAGTGAACGCGCATTATCGAAAACAAGCGAGATGCTGTGTGCGCGGGCTCGTGTTTGTCTGGAGCGCGGAGCATGCGGTGATTGGCTCTGTGAGCGATCTCTCTCGGCAGCTGATTGGTTCGACACAAATTATCCTCAACCTGATTGGTTTTCATGTCTGCGGTGGAGAATGTCGTCACTGATAAACCTATATTCTCAAACATGTACGATAGAAACAATATTCTCAGTTTCTACATATTGTAATCTATATTCAATATTTTTTCTATACAATATGTTGGAAATGACTACTGTCATGTTCATTGGCTGTAATAAGACTGGCATTTATATAAAAAAAATGTTCGATAGAAACAAACAGATGGTATTAAAAACAACCAGAATCGTGAGGTATCTATAAAATCTATCCACCGAGGCGGTAAGAGTAATCCATAAATAAATAAATAAATAAATAAATAAATAAAAGCATTTAATAATGAGAACATTCAGTGCTCAAGACATAATTACTGATGTGGCTTCAAAAGGAGTCTTAATAAAAACATTTTATTTAATTAATCGTATTATAATTGTGTCTTATTTCAAATGTAAATGTAATAGCGACCTAAACTTTATTACTGCGTGCAACCAAGTAGTACACTAGCCCACTCAATGAATAAAAAAACCACCAAGATAACAAATAAATATTAGTGAACCTAAACTATTTATAATTGTTGTTGTTTTTGAAACCTTTTTTTTTCATTTTCTCTTTTCCCTGGATTTGTTTTAGATGATTACCTACGATATATTTTTGCTGCCTAAAAATTCCTTAAAATTGCAACTGCATAATTGCATTCTGTAAAATTCCCACTCAGCGTTCCCACAGTATATTTAAATTACTTTTTGTGGTTTCTTTTTGAAAAGTAAGGTAGCGTGCTTGTATAGCGTGCGAAATATTTGTGAATGAAGACAGGACAGATGTAAATGTTAGTGAGAGTGGAGCGCACACTAATAGCGACCTACGCCTCGTACGTGACCGCATCACAGTCTCATTCAAAAGAAAGAAAGAAAGAAAGAAAGAAAAATCCGCAGAGAAGAGTGTGTCACAGCGGAAGAACTATGAACAGAAGACTCTGAACAACAACAACAACAACAGCATCATCTCGGACCGTCGTGACACATGCGGACGCAGCAGCGCTCCTAAATGAGAAACCCTGCAGTGGGGAGAACAACTGATCCACTTCCACCCAAAAGGTATTGCATTCTGCATCGTGCAACATTTGCCATGTTTTCTTTTCAGATTTGATGATATTTTCCGATGCAGAACACCCAGTGTGTGAGTTGCTTTAAGAGTACTGCATCCTAAGTGCCTCAGCGAAGGTCACATTGGTGTGCTGTGTTTTTAAATGATACGGCAGGCAGCAAGTTAAAACACGACGCTGTGAAGCACAACGGTCTTAGTTGTATTTTATTAAGTGAGCTGGGTAATAATTGCCTTGTGTCCGCGTGAAAGCTTTACTGTGGGTTACCATGGTGCGGAGTTATAAAATGGGACGCAGAATGAAAACATATGACATCATCAGGAGTCAGGACAGTGGTGGCGACGCGACAGGCTTCCTTATTTAGACGAAGACTTCGCGAATTCACGCCCTCCTGTTCGCTTTTGAAACTATTGATCAATATTGATTATCGTCGGAACTGTCTGTGTCAGTAGGTAACTAGTTATTTATCTTCTGACAATGGCATTCGTGTGAATGTAGACTAAGGAAGTTTTAACGTTATGCATTGCATCTGGCGTTGTAGTTGCGCACAGCTACTAAAATTCTGGGTTGGTTTTTGTGACCATCATTTATTTTAGGCAGTCTCTTCACTTATTATTTATAAGGCGTAGCAGATGCTCTCTGACGCATAAAGATGGGGCCATTTCTTTAGTGCTGTCAGGCTGTGAAACCCGCCCCTACATGAACCCCTATTTTAGAGCAATATTGCTCAAAAATGACTCTGTGTTGATGTGTTGGCATGATTTGCATGTGGTATTTGTGAATGTATTACAATAAGGAATCAGTGAAATTATATGGCTGAAAGTAGCTATAGGATTCTAATAACTACAGATTATAATGCAAGACATTCAACTATTTAACGAATAGGCCTACTAAATTTTTATTTTTACAATACTAAATCATTTTTAAAATCTAAAACATTTCTGTCCACTTCACTTCGTTGGTCTGTTATTCTTTATAGCTCTTGTAGGGAACATAATGCAAAACACGAATCCAATGAAGTCATCATCTTAACCTATGTAATCGTTAAGTTACATTATTGTATTTATTTACACATCCGGGATTATTTTCGCTTGGCTGGTAGCCCCGCCCCCGCCGCGCATCTATTGGATGCTTCACACGCCAGTAATGCGACGCCCCGCCCACTCACAAAGCAGCAAGTCTACCACAAACACAAAGAGTGCAACAAAGACTAGAGAAATGTACAGCCTAACCGACACACAAAACTGTCAGATAGTCTCAGTTTGAGGTCTCAGACGGAATCTGCACCGAGACAAGACAACCGAAACCAAAAAATAGATACAAATATCGCAAAGTATACTCTGGAGAAAAAAAATATTCAGCTTCCCTATAGAAAATCTATGCCAAACTTCGCATTGAGATCCAGTTCAGGTGGTAAGTTGAGACTTTACGTTCATTTCAAGCTTAGAGACTCATATATTTGCTGCGTGAAAACATGATTATTGTTGTAGAACGCTTGTTTTAACACAAGCTCAAAACCGTTCCTTTCTAAATATCTGGTCTGTCAGTGGAAAAAAATGTGGAGCTGGATGCATGCACGCGATTTATAAGTTAATCATACGGAATAAAAACTCAAATATGGTATTTTGATTGTTGGCATTGGTGTTTGCAGATATCAAGTCTCTGTCACTCAGCGCTTCCTGGTTTTGTCACAAAGCACGAGTCCTTGTTTTGTTTTCACGTTTGTCGCACAGTTTCTTTGTTGTTTTCTCTAAAGATCCCGCTGACAACAATCCATTTGCACCTTTTGTAACTAGTAGCCTATTGTTGGCTCGCTGAATTGCTTTTATGAAGACCTTGCTTTAGTTGTTTGTCACTTTGCAGGGAAGTAAAACAAAAGAAACAAATTAATGCTTACGCCGAATAAGTACTACTGAATAATTGGCTCGTTTATTGTTATTCTATAAGTGATTAGGAGCTTAACGTGGCCATTCGAGCTCTTAAATAGCTAGATTTGTTATAGCTATTATTGTTTTTCTTAAGCCATAATGCTCATGATTAGCCTTATCCTCTCAGGTTAACACGCGCTCATGAACCTCCTTTGTTTGTCTGCTGTTGATCTTCCTTCTGATTCACCGTCCTCGGGTCTTCTTTTACGATTTTAACGCTTCTTTTGTTCCCATTAATTGAATTAGCCGTTTAACATATTGAACAGTTATAAACATATTTTCATGAATTTCACAATGTTTGTGGTTACAAAATCAACTTATCTTTAAGAAAGCACGCTTGACTTGTCATTTGCGCACGTAATGTGGTTATTGTTGTGTTTACAATACAATTCGTGCTACAAACATTAAATATGGGTAACAATCTCGAGCTTTCATGTTTGCACGCTCTTCATGGATCTGCAAAAAAAATCCAACATATTGAATATCCACAGATATGATGTTTACAGGTAAACAAGTTCTCATTTCCACCGAGACGCGTGCCACATCGCGCGCTGCGCGAGCTCTAGTTACCTTCGTGAACGCGCGACCTTGTTGCCATCTCCGCTTATAATACGCGACGTCGTGCTTTATGTGTTTACGTAAAGTCGCTTATAATTATGGGCAGTTTTGAGGGCTTATTAATAACAATTATGTCAGTACAGTCGCACATTTGGTTGCTAAGAGCTTGGTCTTTACAGCACAATGAATTATGATCTACTAATAGCAGACGTCAGATATTCCCACCTGCTGTGTGTAATTATTAAAAGCAGTAGCCAATTCCTCTTTCATTCCGTTTCTGCTTTTCTCAGAATCCCGTTTCGTGTGTGGATGAGAGAGATGGAGCTGGTCAGTTGTAATTATGTAAAACGTTTAAATTATTTGTGGAGGATATAGACTTTTTTAGCATCAGGATTAATTTTACATTGTTTATGGCTGTTTAACGCAAATGAAAAGCAACATGGGGTTGCTGCTTCATGCTTATTTTGGTTAGGTAAGTCAATAGCATGTTGCTTGTTTTAGCAAGATCTGGCAACACTTGGCGCCACAGGAGCAGAGCTCGAGCGTTTTGTTGGTCTGCATGGTTGGAGCTTCCTATGCTATTGCGGAAGTGTGTCTGTATTTTTCTATTGCATACAATGTTGTTGCCCCCTCATTAGCGCATTATACAGAGTTTCCTGTTATTTTCTGATTGTCTGTGCGAACAGTATGTGAACTATGGAAAGACTAATGCCAAAAAGAGATGGCAGTTAGCAAAGCACATGTTAAAATCTACCAGTGCCTCTCAAGCAGCATTCATCTGCAAGTGTTAAAATAACTTATTGTCATGTTCCTGAAAAAGTACCATGGTACAGTGGTATCACATGGTAACATGGTTCTGTATGATAATCAAAGGATGGCCAGTTGCTAAAATCTGTTGAAATAAGTGCAGTAATTTACTGCATTAGTAATATTTTGGCTCTGTAATAAGGGGGCAGTCTGGCCTCGTTAAGCAAGTTGATTTGAATGTCATCCTCTAATAGACAGTGTCTGTTAAGACACAGTGGCAATAAAGCTTAGCTTGGTCCTCTTGGTGCACAGGGCAAAGCTGCAGTTTTTGACATGCTTAACCATAGTTGGCTAAAAGTGAATCTTAAATATGTGGTATTCACTGGAGGGAAAATCATTATTATTCGCACTTCATCAGGCACACAACGCCTCACAGGCTGTTCGGGCTTAAGCTGTCACGGGTGAAGAGGAAATGATTGTTTTCTTTCGCATTTATCTAATTTCAGCTGCTCATTTGCGAAGTATTCTTGCAATTCTAGGACTAATTTTTTATTTGAAAGAAATGGTTCACACAAGTTGAGCATGGCACTAGCAACACCGAGGTCATGGGTTTGATTCCCAGGAAATACACTGAATTAAAAGTGTATACCTGGAATGCAGCGTAAAAGTCTCTTTAGATAAAAGTATCTGCTAAATGCATAAAAGCAAATGTAGGTTCAACATAAAAATGGAAAATGTTGTCATCATTCTATGGTTCATTTTTCCATGCAATTTCTATGAGAAATTTTATCATAGTTCTGTTTCTTTAAGTTTGAATGCTCTTGTTCGTATTTATTGTAATTGCATGGAAAAGTGTCCAGTGCAATTTCTCCTTTTGTGTTTCATGTAAAAAAAAAAAAAAAACTCAAGAGAGACATATGGTTTTGGAAGAACATGAGGATGAGTAAAGGATGTAAGACTTTTCATTTTTGGGTGAACTGTTTTTAAGTCAGTTCAGACCGTCTTTTATAGTTTGCTAGGATAGAGTGTGTTTATTCCAGAAAGTAATGGCCTTCCCCATTCTCCTTTCCCTTTATTTCCAGGTCGTATTTTCTCCTGTGGTGTCTGTGTGGAGCGTGCCACACATCCACTCCACAACAACGACGGCTTTTGCTTGCATCTTCCAGTGTTTCTTCTGTCAGCAAGTTCAGCAGAGCTGCAACTCGTCTAGCGCCAGCCCAGAGGAACCCAGTGAGGAGCATCACGACTGTGAGATGGTAAAAATGACAAAGTCTAAGACCTTCCAGGCTTACCTGCCCAACTGTCACCGAACCTACAGCTGCATCCACTGCCGGGCACATCTCGCCAATCATGATGAGCTCATCTCAAAGGTCAGTGGAGACTCTAATGAACTCATAGACAGTGTTGAGGAGTAACTAATTAAAAGTATCCAAGTATACCAATTTAACTACATTATTCAGTACTGTCACCATACAAAGTACTGTAGCTTTTTATTTTCTTTTTAATTTAAAATGTATATTAGATGTGTAACTATTATTATTATTACTTTATTATTCTATTACATACATACATACGTGTGTGTAAAATGTATGTATATATATATGTATAATATAAATCTATAACATATTACTATATATAAGTAAAACTATATAACATTTTTCTGTTACCTTGCAACATGCTATAAGTCACGTCTCTGCGACTAGACTTTTATTGTGTCTCCTGACGGCACCCATAATAGGTTTACCAGCCACAGTACCGTTTTGTTTATGGTGTACTGTGATACCACAGCAGACACTTTGCATCTTGTTTGTTGGATATAACAGGATATGTTCGCACAGGAGGCACGTGCCACTCTCCCAGATGGCTAAGCTGTTAACACTACTGCAAGAGATGATCCATTTCCCAGTATGCACAGCACCTGTCAGGATCAGTCGAACCCTCTTGTAGTTCAGACAAGATCTGAAAACAGGTGGTTTGGTTAACCTGTTTGCACGCTGGTTGTTAATTTCTTGTTTTCCAGGACAAAATTTGAAAATTAGTCTTCAGGGGCTGGATTCACAAAACGTTCTTAAGAATAAAATTCTTGGTAACTGCTATTTCCTTCTTATTCTAAGTTTAGATTTTTTTTTTCAAGATTTACAAAAACATTTCTTAAGAATGTTCTTATCTTAAGATTGTTCTAAAGAAACAATTTTGAATCAGAATTTGAATGCCTGAAAAGGAAATCCTTAAAAATCTCTTCAGGCTATTTCACACTGCAACAACTGACGCTGACCAACAGCTACCATCACCAGATTGCAGTACGTTACTTCTGTCAGGACCACTATCGTCAATATAACTTACAATTAGCATACATTTTAGGTTGGGGGAATGGTTCTGTTCTGGCAAACAGTCCCTGTTCCTCCACGCCGCCTAGCATGGATAGGAGCAGGGAGAGCAGAATACCCCCCTAGGGTAACAGAACAGAACCAACATCAATGATAAATGTAGCAGATACCATTAATTTTCTACGTGATTATTTTATCAACATGATTCAGTGGTCTGACTGAAGTCCTGACTGGACGAGAGGAGGAGCTGGGGATGGAGGTGGGTGATTAGTTCCTGAGCGAAGCGATAGCTGCTAAATAATGACTGAAGAGACTGGAATTATGATTGGTGTCGTGATCCTATAGGTAGACGTGGATCAGCTGAGTGTCAGCTGATGCGAGCTTGACTAACATGGTCTGCCAGAACTACAGCTATGCTCAATTTCTCAGATATTCCGAAAAAAACGAAAAATGTCATTTCAACAACTTCAATAGCGAAAACAAGCAATGACCAATGCCAACACAAGCCAACAGGTGTAACACACTGATCCAACAAAACCCAACGATCAGGTCTGTTAGCATTGTTCACTGTTTGTTGGAACAGTGTGTATAGACCTTTAAAGTTTGGATAACCTTCAACCTGTCTTAAAAGTTGGGGATAATCTCCCCAACGGTAAGAGTCGAGAAAGAATCAATTTAATAAAAATAAGGTGTTCTTAAGGATTAAGTTAAGATTTGTTTTTTGTTTTTTTAGTTTATAAGAATGTTCTAAAGTGAAATTCTTGAAAACTTCTTAAGAAGTTCTAAAATATTTTCTTAAGAAGACTTTCATGAATCCGGTCCCAGTTAGGCAAGATTAGCTTCCTCATTTTTATAGTGAAGGAACATGCACCTAATTAAAATTCTCATGTACAATAAAAAGCCGCGTCACATAGCTGCTTTATGGGTCATAAATTTGAAGCTGTTCAACATGTCCTTTTGGTGATCCAGCATCGTTTTATGGATTATGTTGACCTAATGAATGGAATGTTGATTAACTTGTATTTCCATTACGTATTTAGAGACTTTTGTTGTTATTATTTTAAGGTCATAGATTATGTAGATACACAATGGTGCAATTCTTTATAGTGGTATTGTATAAAGGTGACAGTGGCCTCAAACAGGTCAAGGCTAAAAATACTCCACCCAAACAAACAAATATGTATCTATATGTATGTATGTATTTGAGTGTATATATATATTTATGTATTACTGAAATTATTTGTTTACACTTACAATTTTTTTACTTATCAAAATACATTATTATATATTTATCTTTTATATCAAAATACAAATATAATGTTATTATATGTATATTGCTGTATTTATTTATTATTCACACTTTTTTAAAATTCTACATTTATTTTAAATTATTTTGTACTAAAATTATATTTTAAAACAGAAAGTGTATACTATATATTGGCATGGCTATAGATTTTGACAGTGATATGAGGCTAAAAAATGCACTTCTGTTAATTGACCTGGCCAGTGCCTTACTCTGTCACTCGTATTAATTGATATATATATTCATATCGCTAAAATCTGTTAAAATGTACAAATCTCATTACCGCCAAGTTATGGCTTGTTGACACGTAATAATGATGCATTGCCATCTGTATCTAAATACACACAGGATCTAAAATAAGATCTGTGGAGAGCAGCAGTAATATCATGCCCTCTTTACACACAGATGAATTGCCTGACTGTATGAATCCTTGCCAGTTAAACTTTCTCTTCTGGACATGAAGGTAGACCAGGGACAAACTTCATGACAAAGAATGTAATTTCACAGTGAGCAAAACAAAATTTATTTGAATGGGCTTCAGCTCAGGCTCCAGTGCGTTTATCCTCCACAGTCTTTCAGAAAGTCCCTTTTCGTTTAGCCATAGCGCACTCGGACAGGATTGTTTGTGTGTCCAAATAAAAGCATTAATGCTCTTAGCACTTGAAAAACGCCACATGCTCTAGGGAGGTGTGTCGCTCTGAGTGAAAAGCGGTTTTGCTGTATGGCTGAGTTGGGCTCTCCTGCAACTTCCTTTCTCCATCTCATCTCCTCAGCGCCAAGAATTACCTCTAAGCTGATTATGTCATTGGGTGATAGTCTGGGTCCAGCGCCTTTCTCCTGTAGCTACTGCAAACCTAAGGGCTCTTTTCATGGCACGCGTCTTCATTTCATTAACAAATGGCCCTGCTCAATGGCAGATCGTAATTTGTGAATGGTACATTGTTTCTGCGATGTTATCTGCGGGGAGATTTTAAGGGCAAGAATAGACATTTAAACCATGAAAAGCTCAACAGATGTTCCTTACATATCCTGACATTTAGATGGTGCCTTAAAGATGACCCACTTTATTTCAGAATGGAGGCCTTTGTTAGTGGTCAAAAGTGGAAAATCTTTGTGACTTTTTTGTTTTAACTGGTAAAGCAGGTCAATTTGGTTATGACATACTTTCATTCTTCCAGCATGGCCACAAAAGCAGGGACTTGCCATGGCAGATATTCTTCTTCTTCTTGTTAATGCCATCATTCTTGATACATATTAATTGCCGTGAAACCTTTATTGAAAGGATGCATCTCGTCTGACTAATGCATTCTTTCAGAAACTAGGAGGTATCAAGGTATCTCGCATTATGCGGTCACAAACCTGCCAACATTAGAAAGGATTAGCATGCATGGTGCTAGCCAACAACAAGCAGGACTCACATGCTGAACTCTTGGATCGGCATCAAACATCACTGGCGGAATGCGGACAGTATTGTGGAAAGGCTAAGCTAAGGCTTTGCTGCAGTAAGTCATCATCAAGCACCCCTCTGGCTTGCAGACAGACACCCCATCTGCTCCAGAGATGGGACATTGGGTAGTATTTCACTACATAAAGACCTTTATACGTTAAGCAATCTCTTATATAGTTGAGCAGGGAAATCCTTACACAGGGCGCCTCCCAAAAAATACTCAGAAGTTCTTGGAAGCAGTACATAACTAATCGCCCTGCACCATAGGCACTTTCCCAACACAAAACTTGTTCCAAAACATTGGCAGCATAATTATTTTACGTTCTGTGATGCCTCATTTTGGCCAAATATATTTATTTATTTATTTATCTTGCATAAATGTATTTATACGTGTCATCGCCGATAGCCTTGTGGGCAGTGCAATGACATACGGCCGTCCCGAGTTGGAATACCAACTCGAGGACCTTTCCTGATCCCGCCCCCTATCTCTCTCCCACTTCGCTTCCTGTCAGCTCTGATCTGTCCTGTCCTACAATAAAGGCAAAAATTCCAAAAATAAATCTTAAAATATATATATATATGTATATATATTAGGGCCGGGCAATGATTAATCATGATTAATCGCATCCAAAATAAAAGTTTTTGTTTATGTAATAAATGTGTGTGTTCTGTTTATATTATTGATATATATAAAGATGCCCACATACAGCATATATTTAGAAAATATTTACATGTATATATTTATATTCATATAATTTATATTATATATAAATATATTTAATATATAAACATATTTTTCTTAAATATATACATGCGTGTGTGTATTTATATAAATATACACGGTACACAAAAACTTTATTTTGGATGTGATTAATCGTTGCCCAGCACTATTTACTCTCTATCTATATATATAATGTATATGTATGTATGTATGTATATGTATATATTTACGTATTGCATAATTTTGGCCAAATTTATTTATTCATTTATCTGTTTTTCTTGCCAAAATGTATTTTTATTTCTAAGATGCCTTGTTTTGGCCAAATTTATGTATTTATTTATTTTTCTTGCTAACAATTAATTAAATTTATGTATTTGTGTTTTTCTTGCTAACAGTTAATTAATAATGCATAATTAATCTCTCATAATGCATAATAAATAGCTCTAATAATGAATCAATAATGCATAAATCTATGTGTTAATTTATAAAATGGATGTATCTTGAATAAAATATTTACTTATTGTTGAATTATTGAATTTTTATTTTATCATTTTTTTAACATTTTATAAATTTACTGAAAATTTGCTAAAAAATATTGAAAACAGAAAATTTATTATATATATATATATATATATATATATATATATATATATATATATATATTGCCATGGCTATGGGTAGATACAACACCAGACAAAATGACACAATTTATTGCAAACTGTCTAAATACATGATTAATTGACCTGGCCAATACATTGCTCTCTCTAAAATCAACTGTAGAAATATACAAATTCCATTACTGCCATAATTATGATCCCAGAATGCATTCTGCCAGGCAAAAAATAATGATGACGGATGAAAGAAAAAAAAAAGATGTTTTTCTTTTAATACTAAAAAGTGTATACTTACTATTTTTAGTGTCTAATTTAAAACTGACTGTTTAGTGGGCTGTGGATTTTTATGCTTATCAGAGTATTGTTAGGTTGGAGACATGCTAAGCTATCAATACAACTGCTTGTGTAGGTTTATGAATTTTATGAAGTCTTGCCTTTATCTGCATCTGTTTGTTGATGGGTTTTCCGGTTCTGATCCCTTTTCTATAAAACTCCCTATTTCTCCTCCTCCGTAGTTAAACCAAACCTCTTCTATCAGATGTGCCTCTTAACTGCTCCCACAATCAGGTAATGATTGAAAAGAATTAGAACAAACCCAGCATTGACTGCAGTTTGTCTCAGAGCCAGATGCCTTTGATAGGAACAGTAAATGACCCACTTGTTCTGTTTTAACAACAGTAATCTCAGGTTACATTAGCAGAAGAGTTAAGACTAGTGAGAGAGGGAGGAAAGTCAGCCAGTCAGTGCTGAGTAAGTCTTTAGCCAATAGATAAATGAAGACAGGCAAAAGAGGCAGGGAAGAATGGGTGGTTTTGTTTTAAAGCCAGGTGGAAAGTTTTAGGCTTGCAATCAAAATCAGTCTGTGTTGGCTGCAGGAAGAATCTCAGACATTTTGCATAAAGACCTGAGAGACGTCTGTTCTTTGATGTTCTGGTTATGGACTGAATATCCTTTGAAGTGTGTGGATGATGCTGGTCAAAGTTTGACATGATCATGAATCAATGAATTGATGCCATAAATCTTCTGACTGGCATATGAAATGATAAAGCAATGCTACATGCTCCAAATCTCCATTGATTGGAGTGCAGTAACACTTTGTGTAGTTTCAATAAAGTATGTCATTTTAAGCATGCACAAATAACTGCCAGAATGCATTTCATTTTTCATTTACGTACACTTACGAGTTTTGTGTTTGGAAGGTTTTTTTTTTTTTTTTTTGAAGAATTTTTTTGAAAGAAGTCTCTTATGCTCACCAAGGCTGCATTTATTTTGCAGTAATAGTGTGAAAAAATATGTAAATAACTGTGTTTAATATATATTTTAAAATGTAATCTATTCCTTAAATAATGCATGCTTGCTGAATAAAATTAAACCTTACTGACCTCAGACTATTGAAGTGGATGTTATTAGTAGTCTGTGTGACCTTTGTGATTACTGATTGAAATGTGTGTATCATTGGTTGAACTAGGCAACCTTGTAACTACTTCCACCAAAGGCAATCACAGTCAGACAGTCACGTCTGACAGTTGATTATGCTAAAGACATTTTTAAAATGAGAGATTGAAATCATGACCGTTGAATTCAGCTAAAGTGCATTCTTGAGTCTTAACAACTAGTTTGATCAGCTAGCAGTCCTTACTTTCTGGATTCAAATTTGACTAATTGATTAGTTTTTATATAACTGACTAGGAAAAGTTATGACCAGTCTTAAAGAAAAAAATGAGTTGACTAGTCTAAGCAGTTTATGTAACAGGCCACCAATTCCAATACAAGTGTGCATGCATTTGGTAGAAAGGTTTGAAATGCTATTCCAGGTTTGTAGGAAATAGTATTCACCCTTTAGTTTGCACACAACATTTACTGTATGCATTAGGCCACACAGTCCAAACCGCCAATTTAAATAATTGATCTACACTTCATTGCATCTGCAGGTTAACCTAAATACCCTTAGCCCTTGTCATGCGGAAAAACGTTAAAGTGTTCATTAATCTTTTTAAAAGAGAAATGTATCCTCTGGCAAATGTGAGTGAGTTGTCAAATCCCAGGGATCCCTTCTGTGTGGCCTGCTGTTATGGTTACAGTAGTTGAAAACCAAGCAACACTTACCAAGATATCCTCAAGCCACGTGAAAAACCTTAAAGCAAGCAGTCATTTGGAACAGTGTGAGGGAATTTCTTCTGCAAAAAAAGTAACTTGCGCTCTGTAGTGAATGAATTCCAAAAAAAAAAAAACCACTTCTTCATACTAAATGTCCAGTTGAATCGGAAGCTTGCATAAAAACATTTTGTGTCACTAATGTGTCTCTTTGCTTATTTGCACTGAATGTTTCCCAGGACTGTCGCGCACGGCCTTTATAATTATAACATAATAATGGAGGCAGATCTGTAATTAAATCTCATTGATCGGGCTTAAATGCATTCTCTTCCTCCTAAATGCACTGCTTTCGCCCCTCGTCTCATTCCCATGTGCATTACGCACATACCACCATTGTAGCTAGAGCCAGATTTACTTGTCCCACAATGTAAAACGACACAGTTGGGGGCCTTTCATTGTGTCAGTGTCCCTATAAAATTACCCGTTTGCCTTCAGCTCGAGCTGGTTAGACACTCCTCTTAGAAGAGCGCAGACAGCCGCTGTGGGCTTTAACAGTCTTTATTAGGCTTGTAGCTATACTCGGGTCATCGGCAGTGGAAAAGTAAAGCCGATTCGCCCCGTCCCAGCTCTTGCGACCGAGGATGACAGCTGGTTACCAGGAGCACACTGGCCTAAATCCAGCCACTTACACCAACAACAAGCATGCATTGCATTTGTAGAAAAATCCTAGATGTGCATAGTTTGAATATTGATTTATAATTAACTGCATTGGTGAGATTGTGTTTAAGTTTTCCCAGAAAGCTGTCCTAATCTGAAAAGCACTGTGTTCTTGGTAATCCATATTTTTAGCTGATGTGTCCATGAATATGTTTGCCTAACATTTACACACATCTTACTACTATATTGTGCTTTTACTGAAAACAGACCTACTTTTTATGACTAAGTTCTCTTGTGTATTTTTTCACAGTCTCCTCAGGGTATTCTCACCATGACTGAGTGTCATTATTAGTGTTATTTGCTAAGGCAAGCGTTACTTTAACTATTGCTCATACGCTAAAAACCAGAAGTGTTTTGAAGTGTGGTTAAAGTTGTTCAAATTCTCTGCTTCTAAACTTTGCCTCAGTGTGCAAATATATGCTTATTTTACAGGTTTATTTTCTTTTCAAGTTCAATTTTTAATTTTTTTCAAATAATTCATTTTCAGATTATTTTGAAGTTAGTTTGAAGAAGACTAGTATGTAGTGTTCAGTCTTGTTGATTTTTGCTTTTGCAGTGCTGTTTGGGTATGTGACTGAAGTATTTGCCCTCATAACACTTGCTAGTCCAGGTTGTTTGGGCTAAACTCTATTATCTGTGTTAATAGGGTGTGGTAGAGGCTAAACAGGTTAATGCTTTTAAAACCATCAGCGGAGAGATAGAGTAGGGAGGAGAAAGTGGCCAGAAAGAGATTAAAGAGCCAGAGATACTGACAGAGAAACAGAGGAACTTTCTAGACTTTTCTTTCTTCTGTGGAACGCAAAGTCGTTTTCAGTGGTGTGTTGGTCGTTTTTTTCCAAGCAGTTTCACTGAATGGGGAATGGAGATATCAAGCTTCGGGTCATAGAAGTAGTTTATATGACTATTAAAATCTTTTTTGAATCGTATGTTTTTTGAGGAACAAACTGAAATTTAAGTCTGTATTCACTGTCACTCCTCTCCAGAAAGCTGTTAGCTGTTGAAACCTGAGCATTGAGTCAGTTGAACGGAATCGTTCCAATTTATGAACAAATCATGGTTTTATAAACTGAATGAACTGATTCACTGAAAAGATCTGATTCAATCAAGAGATTTGTTCACAAATTGTACAACTACTTCTTTCATCATGCCAAGGAGATCTGCATCAGATTTAGCTTTTTTCTCAAATCTAAGACTTTTATGGAGGACTTTTATGTACTTATGTTATGTATTCATGTTTTTTAATTAATTTAATTTCTATCTATCTTATCTATCTATCTATCTATCTATCTATATATATATATAGGCCATACAGGTGGCCAACATGAGTAAATGATGACAGAGTTTTCATTTTGGGTGAACAATCCCGTTAAACACTGAATGGGAACCCAACAGAAGTGTCTCCTGTCAGCATTCAGCTTTATCTCAATTTTTATGAAGAGGAATAAAAGCACCTCTGTTCCTTCACTCTCCACTAGTCAGCTCAGTGTGTGGAGCTTATTATGTAGAGTCTCATAAACCCACATACACACACATTTTCTAAAGAGAAACACTGTTTCGTACTTGCACACACACATATGCTGAGACTCATTTATGAAATACACATGTTGGCCTGTGACCAGAGCTTGGTTGTCAGAACACAGTGTGTTTCAGACAGACTTTCCATGAATGTCTACATACTCACACGCACCCAAGTCGAACATACGGAGAGCACCGCAACACACACACACACACACACACACACACACACACATACACATGTCTGGTTTGCTATCCTTGTGGGGACTCTCCATAGGAGTAATGGTTTTTCTGCTGTACAGACCGTATTTTCTATTGCCCTACACCAACCCTACACTTAAACTTAGCCCTCACAGGAAACTTACTGCATTTTTAGATTTTCAGAAAATTTCATTCTGTGTGATTTATAAGCTTGTTTACCCGTGGGGACATCAATTTAGGTCCCCACCGTGACACAAGTCCCCATGAGTCTGTGTGTATTCAGGTTTAAGTCCCCACCGGGATATAAAAACAGGTACACACATCACACACACACACTCACACTCTTTTAATGCCTCTTTCATGGAAAACCATGTGTGGGTCTGATGTATCTGTGAGTGTGGGAGAACTCTGATTGTAACGTTATCATTCATATAAAACATTATATTTCTCTTTTTGTCTCTCTAGTCATTCCAAGGCAGCCAGGGACGAGCCTACCTCTTCAATTCAGTGTAAGTATATATCTCATTCACATCAATAATTTATAGCATTTTCCATGTTGTGAATTAAAGTGATGCACTATTATTGTTCAAAGGTTTTGGGTCTGTCTTTTTAAGAAATTATTATTTTATTCAGCAAGGATGCATTAAATTAAAAAAAAAGATTAATAGTGGCAATAAAGGTATTTATAATATTGCAAAAGCTTTCTATGTCAAATAAATGCTGTTCTTTTTAACTTTTCAACATCAAAGAATCCTGAAAAAAATGTATCACGGTTTCCACAGAAATAATAAGCTGCTCAAGCAAATCAGCATATTAGAATGATTTCTGAAGGATTGTGTGATACTGAAAACTGGAGTAATGATGCTACAAATTCAGCTTTGCATCACAGGAATAAATTACATTTTAAAATATATTACAATTGAAAACAGTTATTTTAAACAGCCATCATATTTTGTAATATTACTGTTTTTATTTGATCAAATAAATGCACCCTTGGTGAGCAGAAGAGACTTCTTTCAAAACATTAAAAAAATCTTGCCGCCCCCAAATTTTTGAACGGTATTGTGTATAATGGGTTATGTACCTGGTCGTTATGCAAAATTAACCCAGACAGATTCTAAGGCAGATAGGTCATATATTACCCTGAAGAAGTTTATTTTGTCATAATGACCAGGTGACTGCACATTATCCTTTATATCTCTATTTGAGGCTCATAGAGGAATGGGAATAGCTGTTTTGCATATTACAAGAGCTGTAGACCTAAACATAGCACTGCTATCTGATAATGCGAGTTGATGATTCATCATATTTAAGCATAGCGCTACCATTGTGTTTAAGCTAGCACTCCGGTGTGTGCAAGATATTACGATGATAACATCTAGGTTAAATGTATTTGTGTTAGCGAACTGTGACATTCCTCAGGCAATGCACAGTAGTGCATGAGCGTTAAGCATTGCCATTGCGAAGATATAAAAACACAAACACAAGAAGGATTCTTTCATTAAGAGTGAAGTGTCTCTTGAAATATTATACACAATACTGACCTATACAGACTTTATGAAATGCAAAATTATTTAAATTAGATAACTTCACATTACCACTGGAAAAGCCTGCTGATGCACCTCACATTATTTACAAATATCATGTTCTAGCGCTCAAAACTTTGGGGTCAGTTTTTTTTTTTTTAAAGAAATTAATACTTTTATTCAGCAAGGATGCATTAAATTGGTCAAAAGTGACAGTATAAAGATCTCCATTTGAAATAATTGCTGTTCTTTTGAACTTTCCATTCATCAAAGAATCCAGAAAAAATATCATGGTTTGCACAAAAATATTAAGCGGCGCAACTGTTTTCAACATTGACAATAATAAGAAATGTTTCTTGAGCACAAATCAGCATATTAGAATGATTTCTGAAGGATCATGTGACACTGAAGGCTGGAATAATGATGCTGAAAATTCAGCTTTGCATCACAGGAATAAATTACATTTTAAAATATATTGTATTAGAAAACAGTTATTTTAAATGTTAATAATATTTCACAATATCACAGTTTTTACTGCATTCATCAAATAAATGCAGCCTTTGTGGGCATATAAGAGTCTTCAGTCAAAAACATAAAAAAATCTTACAAACCCCAAATTTTGGAACAATAGTGTGTAAGTTGTGAGATTATGATTTTTATTCAGCATGTGTTTCAATACGTTTTGACCATTATATCAAAGCCAGCTCATTATGCAATGCATCTGGTCCCCATCAGCTAATTTAAATAATCTTTTGCTTTGCTGCTAATTTGTAGGATTACTAACATTTGAGCCTCATTAAAGATGAGCAGAACAAATTTGTGTAAATCATTTGTAAAACGAATTGAATGCTGCAGTTTGTGTATATGATTTTACCAACGGTATGTAGTGACATCTAAAACAGCCTATGCATGGTCTATTTTTATGTCAGTTGATTTCTGTTGAAAATTAAATGTAATTTTAAAGCTATTCTAGTTGTTGTATTCTAGTTGTAGCTGCTGGTCACTTCCAGTGTAGACAGAGTGTTTCCAGTGATAGCAGTCACATCTGCTGTAGTTCTGCTTCTGACCTCCTAAGTAACCCAACCAGTAAAGGCTACCCACAATGACTTTCAGAAAACACATCAGTCACATGAATAATCATTTTGACCATTGCTTAAACTCTTTTCCCTCAGTGTGAATGTCGGTTGTGGTCCAGCAGAGGAGAGGGTTCTCCTAACAGGTTTACATGCTGTGGCGGACATCTACTGTGAAAATTGTAAAACCACTCTGGGCTGGAAATACGTAAGTTAACTCTCCTTCCATTCCATGCAAATTATAGACTATTATTTTAAATGCTTTAATGTCTTTTCCTTGCTTCACAAGACAAACTGCGTTTTGTTTGAGGTGTTGCACTTTGCTGATACATGCTTGTCTGAGTGCTTGTTCTGCAGTTGCAGTGACAGCAGTTGGCTAATCTGAGCTGTGTGGGTTTCTTTATTTTTGTCTACTGATATCTTGTTACTTCGCTGGTCTCTAGTGACTAGAATTAACATCCTCTGACCTGTCACTGCAGTTCAGCACACATTTAGCTCTATATGTGTCTTTATTCACCGCTCAGTTAGGACCCACTTTGATGCTGCAAGTGTTCATGCTGTTGTGTTTTCATACGCAATCCAAACAGCAGACACTGAATAATAGATCAGTTTTGATAACATTTTATTATAACTTTCATTAATAAGTCATTAAAACAAGGACACATCTCGTAATATAATGCTTAACAGATCTGTAATGTGAATTTAACATTTGAAATGATGTTTTATTCATATTTGAATACATTTCATCGTACATGAAAGTACAGAAATAGATAATAAATATTTTTTTAAAGAAATTGATACTTTTATTCAGCAAGCATGCATTGCATTAATTAAAAGTGACAGTAAAGACATTTATAATTTTGCAAAAGATTTCTGTATCAATTATGTGAAACTGGATTATGGATGTAGATTATCTGACACTGAAGCCTGGAATAAAAGCTGCTGAAAATTCAGATTTGCCATCACAAAAATAAATTACATTTTAAAATATATTCAAGTATATCCTGTTATCTTAAAATATATAATATTTCACAGTACATGTATTAATATATAATGTATTTTTGATCAAATAAATACAGCCTTTCTGTGCATAAGAGGCAAAAACAAATTAAAAAAACTCCAAAATATTGTTTAATATTGATTTAGGTTCATTTGGATCAGTGATGAGCTACTCAGTATAAAAATGCTAAATATGTTTGCCATATGAAGAGTTCATTTGCAAAAACAGATAACTCTATAAAAAAATCATGTTTTTTTCAAATCCAATTTTTTTGTAATCTAAGAATTATTTCACCTAAAGCTAATCATAATAGGAAGGTTCTGTCGCATTGTTTTTTTGTGTTTTTGTAGATGTATTGTGTGGTTGTTTCTCTTCCTGATTAAACCGGAGCTCTAATTGTGTCCCAGGATTGGTTAAAAGGGATTTTACACTCATGACTCAATCTTGTTAGTCTTCAGGTCTCCACATTTGATTGCAAAGCTTTAGATTCAGGCCATGCTGAAACACTGATCATAGACCAGTTTCTCGAAGCTCTTTTCACCATCATCTGATGAGAAACTCTCAGGAACGGCTCTTATTTCAAGCCAACCGAGTCGAAGCTGGCAGTGTAGGGTTTACAACCAGAGGCACGATGACACACCAGTGCTCTAGTGGGCCGATTTAAGTCAGATGAGTAATGGACAGGTGTGAGAGGAGATTCAGACAGCTAAAGCAGTCAAAAAGACCTTAGTTAAGCTGACCATACTAAAGCGATAGCTAGTTTTATATAATTTCAGCATGTTATATTGTGTAACAGGGGAGTCTAATCCTGTCCAGAATACATTAAAAGGCTCCTGTTCTGCATTTTTATAGCATTTTATTTTCCCTTTCTTGGACCAAACATGTTCTTCCCACTTTCTGACCTTTTTAAACTGGGTACTGTGCCTCTGTTATGATTGGCTAAGATCTTTGTACCAGTGTAGTTCCCGCAACAGTATTGCAGCAGTAAATAATAATAATATTTTTTATAGTCACATTTTGTAGTCATCAGTTCAGAAAAATTGCAATTCTATTTTTCCCCCCAAAATTGTGCAGGCATACTAGAAAAAGGAGATGTCTGCCAAGCAAAAGCCATATGTAAATGTGGCATATGTCATATGATAGTATATGTATCAGTTGTGATATAAACATTGCAGTTTCTATTTTTGTAGTTTACCTTCAATACACGGTCTGAGTGCACTGGTGAGGAAGCATATCAATATCATAATCTTTTAAGAGAAAGAGAAATCCTGTTTTTCATTATTGTTAAAGGGACAGTTCACACACCCAAAAAATTTAATTGAAAATTTAGTCATCATTTACTCACCTTCATGTCTTTCCAAGCCCATAAGACTTTGGTTAAGCTTTGAAACTTTTGGTTTTTGTCCCTCCATTGAAAGTTCAAAATTTAAAAGATCCTAAAAGGTCATAAAGACGTCATAAAACAAATCCATATGAATTGAGTGTTTTAATCCAAATCTTGAGAAGAGATTCAATCACCTTATATGATGAACAGATTTAAATTATGCTTTTATGTGCATCTAAATAATGATCGACAAACACATACATATAGTGCATTGCTTATGGCAATGTAGAACAAATTTAAAAGCCCGGGTTTTGGACTAAACCACTCTTTTACAGGCTTTTGTGGCGTTTTTGGATCTTCTGATCTTTTGTGGCGTTTTTGGATCTTCTGATCTTTTTTGGAGTTTTTGTTACCTGAACTTTCAGTGGAGGCGTAGAAACCTCTCAGCTTTCATTAAAAATATGTTAATTTGTGTTTTGAAGATTAACCAGAGTATTATGGGTTTGGAATGACATGAGGGTGAGTAAATGATGACAGGATTTTCATTTCTTGCTGAACAATCCCTTTAAGTAGACAGAAATATTGTTTGATTTATTTCAGCAGTCAAATCTGCACGTTTCTCAGTCCTAAGATTTTGTCTGTTTTGTCTCTGTTACAGGAGCATGCGTTTGAGAGCAGTCAGAAATACAAAGAAGGCAAGTTCATCATCGAGCTGGCTCACATGATCAAAGATAATGGCTGGGAGTGACCTTCACCTGCTTCCTCTCCGCTCAGTGACTTTGGGCTGCTCTGTCGTGGACTTTGCCGAGTGACACCACCACACGCACACGTACACAAACAACAAAACGCATAGACACGCGCACGCACACACACACGCCACCGTCGACCATGACACATCCTGACATCTCCACTGGGTCATCACAAAACTCAAAGGCAGAGTGACGGAAAGCGAATCGAAGACATCTACGGTCACTGAAAGACTATCTAGGACCTTTTTCCGAGATGTACGTCAACACTTTGGGATCCGAACCTTCTCCCTTCCTGTTCGACTGCCCCATTAACTGGTGTGCTCGGCCCTCCTCGTGTGTAAGCTGTTAACAGTATCCAGAAGACACGGTCTCACTTTTTTCTTTGAGATCCTCCTCTCTTTTCGTGAGCGAGCGGAAGGTGTGTGTCTTAGTGTGCGTTCTTTCTCGAGTCCTTCCTGGTGGACTGATGTTACTGGTTAGCATTTTTCTCCTTCTCTGAGTCAAGCCCGTTCTGATTGTCTTTCCTTTCACTCTGGGTTAGTGACAACTGATGTACGTTGTAAGAGTTGGGGTTGGTTTCAGGGTTAGGCTATGTAGCAGTATATTTCAGAAGGGGGTTGAGGGTTTGGGTGGGCGTTCAGCATTGCAGTGGCATGGCATTTCCCTTGCGTTTTACCCGTTTTATTTCCGAATCGAAATGTTTTTCTTCCTCGGATGACTTCACTGTGCAATTTGTGGGACACTCTGGTACAGCAGTAGCGTCTGACCCCTACAGGAGCTTTAGTTGCCTCTGGTGCTTTTGGTGAGATTACACAAACACGCGTCTTTGAGTTGGCATTTGTGGCAGGTTCCATTTTTGCAACCATACTATAGGCAAGCGACAGCCGTTTGGATGCACTGGACATTGGGGAAAACTGAAACTAGTGTCCTCGGAACATGTTTGCATTACATTTTCATCCCCTTTCACGCCAAATGATGACAAGATTTTACAAAACTATTGTTGTTGATATTACAATCATGTGTATGTTCGTTCATTGCTGTGTGTAATTTATGTGTTAAACCACATGTTTGGACATGCACACGCATGTTAGCTCAGTGTGTTTTACGCATTATGTTTTATGGCATACTTGAATGCAGTTACTTTGTTTGCACTTTGCAGAGGCCTTATTCATGGGTTTAGAGGCAAAAGTCTGTTCATTTTACGGCCTTTTTTTCATGGAAAATAATCGAATGATTGTATTAGATGCTTTGAATGATTTTCAGGGTTGGGTGGTTGCTGGCTTGATCATCTCCCTCTACTTTCAAACACACGAAATCTGTTGCTTTCGCTTTCTTCCGCCGGCTGGCAGACCTGTTCGCTACGCTTGTAATTCGTCCAATTGGATTCGCGCATCAGAAGCAGGTCTCGAATTTTACAGTCGGACACCGTTCAATGTGGCGTTACACGATTCCTTTGCTGCTAATAGAGATAAATGCAATCTGGAGCTTTCACTTTAAACCTTCTGCACTTTACCCGGACTGTCTGAGAGCATGCGAGCAGATGCGTTCCTTTTGTAGCTTTTCTCCACATCTTTGCCTCTAAGCAGCATGAATCTTGTGCCTCTTCAAAAGATTTAAAAAAAAAAACGAAAAGAAAAGAAATCTCCCTCTCCTGTGTTGTGCGGCGCATGACTCCGAGAACCCAGCACATCTATTAGAAGCTCTGCTAGAGCTTCTTATCGAACTCGAAAACGACACGAACCTGGAAACGAACCTCACAGAACCTCTATCCACTCAAGTCTAAAATAATCCAGTATTTTTTCATAGTTTTATGTCAAAGCTAGAGATGTTATGAAACAGGGGTTGTATTCTGCAAAGTATATAAAAGGGGGCGGGGCCGTTAGAACGGGAGGGGGCGGAGCTTGCTTCCTGTAGAAGTAAAGAGGGGCATTTAATGTAGATTTTTATCGAATATAATTAAATACATATATATATATATATATATATATCGAATCGTACAGATAAATATCGAGGTTTTGTCGTGCTTAAGGGCGGGTGGGATGGCGGGCAATAGTAGAATGAGTGGCGAACCCACAGTTAGCGTTCGCCACCGATAAGGTCAGTCCGGTCACGTGACCTTCGAATCAGTCAAAGACAATGCAAACAAAATAGTTGTAGAAATATCTTACTTGAAAGATGATACAGAGTTACAGACAATACATTGTCCCTCTCACACAGTTTTGTACATAAAGTAACATATTTAAGGTTTTATACATATTTCTACTGGGTTAGTTTCTCTACTTCCCCGACTTGAAGCACTTTTGTTCACTGTACCTCTGGCTTTATGTGTGTGAATGAGAGTGAGAGTGTGTGTGTGTGTGTGTGTGTGTGTGTGTGTGTATGTTTGGATGCATGTATGCGTGTTCCCTAACTTCCCTCACTTTATTTGTAGCCGTTTTTGCTGTTGTTCACTAGTTCCTCTGTGCTGTTTCCTTTATGACACTTCTTTTGCTGTCTCACAGCGTGTTTTGATGTGTGCTCTCTTAGCTTGATGATAATGAGCTTTGTATTTTTTGTTTTTTCTTTAATATTAAAGTTGATTTTTCGATAGTTTCCTCTTGAGAGCTTAATAGCAGAATGTCTGCTGGTCGTGTTTTAGCATCATGGTCAGCGGTGAGCTGGATTCACCTGCCGAAATTTCAAAATAGAAACACCGACCCAGACCGTTTTACAAAAAACAGCTTTCCCTAATATTTTCAGAAGCAGAACTAGATCCAGGCCAGTGTCACTGTCAGTGTGCACCAAAAATTAAGACATCGCTCAACCGAAACCTTTTTACTGAGAACCACTTGGTCAAACCAAAAATCGAGTTTGTGGCCTCTCTGAATACCAAGTGGGAAATTCCTTTTTGTTAGCTTTTTTGGATTGTGATTTGTCTTTTACAGCAACATATTAAGGTGTTTCTGATATTGGCAGAAGAAAAGATTGTTTACTATTTCTTTTAGTGACACTGGTTTCAAACCTTTCTAGAGCTGTTAATCTGAGATTTGTCATTCAAACGACATCTAGTTTAAGGCAACAGTGGTATGCAAAGGAAACGATTGTATAAGTTTGCTGAGTTATTTTCTTAGGACTGTTAAAATATAAGGTCTAAAGCATGTTGTATTTATAATGGCTATATTAAGTCGTGCCTGGTTTTCTTTCTTTCTTTCTTTTTTTCTTCTTCAATGCAAAAAAGCTTTTTTCTTCTTTTTACTTGATTACATTGCTTTGCATTCTGTCCTAGTAAAGAAAATTCACATTTGTCTGTTTTCACTGTATTGTAAACTATTCAGATATCACAATAAAGCTTAAATGGTATTGCGGTTTTGTTGGGTATTTCTTAAAAAAATAAAAAAAAATCCATATCCTTTTGCTGTCCTTCATAAAAACTGATCAAAAAGCAGTTTTTGCATTACGTTTACAAGTCGTTTTTTTACTTGTCTGTATTCATTTCTGTTGTGGGACTTTATTCTCCTGTTGATCAAATATCTTTACAGGACTGTTTTTGGTCTTTTGACGCTCACCCACTGTGCACACTGGCTTAAAATTCAAAAGTCGTGGCATTAAAGCCATGTGTTGTCAGAAACGTTAGTAAATGCTTTTACTTCTGAATCTCATTGCCCATTGGCACTAGAGCATTGCTGAAATAGTAGGTCTAGATTTATATGTCTTGCAGTCTATTAAATACTAAACCTTCAGTTTCATTTAACTTCGAATATTCTAATAGCATAAATTGTTTATAAATGAAAACTTTTAAAACTTTAAAACTTTTTAAAACTTAAAAAAAACTTTTTTTTACACTGTAATATGTTTCAGTTGAAATATATTTCAGTTGACTGGTTTTTATGGTCTTGGTTTTAGTTAACTGTGTACAGTGGAGTTATTATAGTAAGGTCACTTACTGGAATACTTTCACATTTGATGTACAATTTTTTTTTTCACGCCATGAATTGAAAAAGTGGATTCTATCCCACTAGCTCATACTAACAAATGTAATGTTTTAGTGCTATGGTTCTACGGTGTGAAAGTTTCATATTTTAAACCGTATGATCAATGTTTAAATATTTTCTGCTTTAATAAATATACACACCAAATAATTTTCTGTAGTAAACAAAAACATCCCTTTGATGTTGATAGAGATGGTTACGCTGAACCCCTTTAATATTCCTTTCAAGTCAAGGCATCTATCAGATATTGAATATTTTCTAAAAGTTGAATGGTAAAAGAAGGAGAATAAAGTATTTGAAGTTTATTCAGACCAGTAAAGTAGAGTTTTATTACTCATCTTTAGCAAAGTCCACTGACCTGATTCATTGACCTGAAACAGCAGCAGTCTGTATTCACCACAGGCCTGCTGACCAATATAATAAGTATGTGCAATGATTGTAAGTGATTAAGTTTGAAATGTACAATCACTGAAGTGACATTTTATCCTGCAATTAAGAGAATCAGCCCCAGCACTAAAACTCTTGTTCTACTGTATATGCAAACTTGAGTCCCTCAAGACTTTGCATATACTTGCTTAAATCATTTTTGTTCTTTTGGGACAGAAAAACATCAACAGATCACCTCCTAAGCAAGTGCATTCACAATGGAAAATTTAAACAGATTCAGGCCTGTGGCGAGAGCAAATCATGCAAAACCACCCAGGTACGTTTTGGCCCAGTATCGGTATAAAACATGCACATAACATTTGAAAGCCAGTGTGTTTTGAAGCATGGTTAATATCAACATCTCTCTTATCATATGAGAACAGAACTTCTCTCTTACTATATGCATGTTTTTTATCCTTTTATCTTCAAGAAACGTTTGCTCTGAAAGTTCAAGGTTGACTAAACATCAAATTTTAATGTTCGACACAATGTCTGCTAACTTGTATGTCAAGACAAAACATGGCAAGGGTCCAGTCATTTGACAATGGATCTATTACGTCATCATATAACCGATTCTATTTACTTAGGCCGTGTTAATAGTGCAAAAAATTGGCCCAGTCTGATATATTCAGTTAACAGCCGAATGCGGCGTCAATCAAGTGCGTAAATATGACCAAATGACACACTAATGCAAAAGAGGTCTGGAGGTCTTATCAACGGTTGGCTTGACTCCAGATTGGGGAACAAAGAACAGCGATGACCGTTGGATAAGGTGTCTGGTTAAACCAGATAAGATGTGATTTTCTCTCTCTCACCACTGAGGACATTCAACCTCTCACTCCCTTTTTTGTGCTAAGAATATTCTGTGGTTTCCTAGCGACTGGCGCTTTATTGCCGTGTGGCTTAGAGGCCGTTTAAGTGTTTTTAGTTACTGACTAACAGACTTGCCAGTCTTTAAATAAAGACAGGTGAAGAGTTGCATGGTTAAGGTGATCAAAACAATGGCTAAATGTAGTTTGTGCACCCGTTTTGCGAGCAAACGGTCAGTATCCGTATGCATTTTCATTGTCTTAATACACGAATTTGCTTCGTGTTCACGTTGAAACGAAATTAGGCTTTTTTTGTGCGTGTGAGAGATTTTTGTGTCTCTATGTTCCAGGTGTGACATGATCTCCCTGTTTCCAATTTCAGCTTTGAATGATTTATTGTAAGGACCGTGTGCGTACACACACGCACGCATTAACGTGCACTCTGATGCATAATTATTACGCAGCTAAAAGAAGGATGCTTTTCCTGGCACCAACAAACAGAGTAAACAGAGCTTAGTGCAGTGGGGGTGAGAAGGTGGATTTTGAAAAAAAAAAAAAATGAATATAGCAGCTCTATATAACATCGTCAGAGATCATGATTTGATTAGTTCTAGTCTACCGGCTGCATTAGCTACACTGTCTTATCATCATGAAAAAGCAACCATTAGGTTGTGTTTCCTTGCTACACAGTGTGCTGTTTCCATGGTAACCTTCCAAAACCAAATAATGCCCAAAAAAATTTAGGTAATCCAGTAGGGACTGCAATTTTAGAGCTTCGGGGCAAGTTCATAAATGTGAGGAACTTGGCTGTCTCCTTCACTTGTTTGAGATCAGATATTGTGAGTTAAAGCTCCTGACTGCATCAATTACCATAGAAATTTAGTCCCAGAAACATTGTTTATCATAATGCACATCCTAAAGCATTTAGATGATTTAAATTAGACATGTGGAACTTATATTTTGTAAAGGCACTTGAAACATGTTTATTATGTGACTGCAAAGTTATCTAAATAGAATAAATTGCCATTTTGAAATGGGACTACTTCTAAGGTATGCAATTATTTTTTTCAGGAAAGGCAGGGCTAAATTCGTTCCAGGGAGGTCTTGACCACATTACAGTTCCATATCACTTAACCAAATGACTTCAGTTATTTCAATGGTCTTTTCCTATGGTGGCCCAGTAGGGCACAACACAACAATATTGCCACACCACAACGCATAGGACTAATTTCATTGTGTTGCACTAATTTTCATGGTGTTGCTTGTTCCGTCTTCGTGCAAATTTCGTTGCGTTTCATCTTGTTTCCATTGTGTTTTGCTAATCTTATTGTGTTGTGCCTTGTTTCCATTGTGGCTTGTTTCTGTTGTGTTGTGCTAATCTCGTTGTGTTTTGCTAATTTGGTTGTGTTGTGCTAATTTTGTTGTGTTGCAACTTGTTTCCGTTGCATTGCGGCTTGTTTCCGTTGTGTTGTGTTGTTTTTTTCTATTGTGTTGCGGCTTGTTTCCATTGTGTTGTGCTAATTTCGTTGCGTTGCGGCTTGTTTCTGTTGCGTTGTGTTGTTTTTTTCTATTGTGTTGCGGCTTGTTTACATTGTGTTGTGCTAATTTCGTTGTGTTGCGGCTTGTTTCCGTTGTGTTGTGGAGATTTTAGTTGTGTTGTGCACTACTGGGTCACCGTACCTTACAGCCTACAACACCAAAAAAAACAAAACCCATAAATACACTGATCGTAATAAATATAACAATTGATAGGATAGAAATGACAAACTATTTCCACATTTTCACCAGGAAATTACATTCTATGATTGATGGAAAACACGCTTTCTTTTTCCCACTCTCTCTCCTATACAAAGGTGCGCGCACACACACACACACACACACACACACATTACAGACGGACACTCGCACATACACAAAAATATACACGCACACAGAATCTTGTTTATCAGCGCAGCCCCGTGACTATATCAAAATAGTTTTGCAGCTGAAAAGCTACATGACATTTCTTTGCAGCAAAGTGGTAATATCACTGTTCTTAAAGCAGTTAAACTTACAGTCTAAGTGAAGAAGACACTACTGCCACACACTGTTGAGGGATGCACAGACTCAGGTAATTCACACATGCTTAATCTCTCTCTCTCTCTCTCTCTCTGTACCAAGCCTCCCTTACTAGCTCTAAAATGACCTTGTGGAATTTGCAATGGAGGCTTGAGATGAAGTGCGTAGGAAATTAGTCCAAGAAAAAGTACAGTTTTAAGGACAAAAACCTGAAAAATATCTCGAAAGACAGGATACTGAATTGAAGAAATTCTACGACACACCTCTGAACACTCATAATGTGTTGATTGTAATTTTGAGACACTACTAAAATGGTTTAGTTTTAACATTTATTTCAGCGCAGTGCCTTACCCAAGGGGTTCACAAACTTTTTTGTCAGCAGAATCTATTAGTCTTCAGCAGAAGTTCATACACCCACTATATTAGTTTAAAAAGGTACTTCACAGCTCAAATATCAAACATTTTTACTGAAAAACGTGTAAATGCTTGAATAAAATGCAATCTTCACTATTTTTTTCAACTTGAGGGACAAGTTGAAATTACTTTCCCAGATAACTGACACAATGTCACAAACCTGTAAATGTAGCTTAAGTGATGTTAAAGCCAGAATATAATAACAGCACTAGAAAGTGTTTCTAAACAGCACTCATGCGTATTTTGATGACACACTTACGTTAACATATCCTGTTGGACGTCCTGTGATTAGACACCAGTGTCACATTATTTGTTGCTCTGACGTCACAACTGTTTTTCTGCTTTTCTCTCGCTTCCCTTTCTCACAGTGAACATATCATTTTAAAGCACGCTCACTAAGAACAAAGAGAGTTTTGCTTTTAGTTTTGCTTTTATAACACTGCCTGGTTTGTGTGGTGATGTTTTCAAGAGGCAGAAGATAAAAATATTAACATCACATGCTCCGTTCTTCCCGATTTTCCCCCTTTGTCCAAGTGTTGCTAAACTGGAGAGGAAATTGATTTTTCTGGCACAAGCTCAAGCCATTGTAATTATATTTCTTGTAGTGTGTTACATCACCAGCCTTGTTGGGTAACAAGACAGAAGAAACATATGACTAGTTCCTTCTTGTTGCATTTCCATAGGAAAAAGTTACATGGAGGCGATTTGTTGAGCCACATCTTCTGAAGTGATCTGATAGCTTTCTGTGACAAACAAACCAAAGGAAGCAAGTCATTCAGGTTTTGAACAACATGAGGGTGAGTAAATAAAGACAGAATGGTTTGTATATAGTTATTGTATGCCATGTATGTTGGCTTAGTTCTACCATAAACACACATCTCATACTGTGCTCAGTATGATACCAAAGTCTGCAATCAAAAGTAAATATGAACTCAATTATTTATCAACAAATTCTTCTAAGAACAATTTATCTGAAATATGCCAGTCACATGACTTTTATACTTCTATTCAAGTCCTGTACTTTTAACACTTTTAAAGAAACAACTGAGAATTAACCATTAACCATTAAGTCTTGAAAGAGTTTCCTGTGGGTTTGTGTTCACAAGTGTGTGTGTGTGTGTGTGTGTGTACACAACTGTGTGTGTGTGTGTGCACGCGCACATACTCGTACAGGCCCACAACCAACACTGTCAGCAGACAGAGCTGAAGGTCAAACAATCAATCAATGAAACATTGTCCGCCCATCAATACAGCATTGACATTGTACATATACACTAATTCCACACAACCAAAGCACAGACCGCCACATGAACACCACAGCATTGCGTCAAATGTCACGTTATTGTAAACAATAGAGCTGCTTCCTGAAAACCTATAGATTGTAGGTGCTGAAACATGAGCGTGTGCGGACCTTATATGTGTCTCTCCTACCTGTGTGTTTTTCAGAAATGCCTGCAGGTAAAAAAATAATACCTGTTAAGCCGATGTGGTGTGGATTTGACATATGGTAACATAGTTTTCCTTCACTTTCTTGCTATTAAGAAAAAACAACAACAAAGTGCAATGTTAAAATTATATGAGCAGCCTTTAAAGCAACCACTAATATGCTTCTTGTTTTTTAAAGTCACATGACTTTTCATTTTCTCTCCATGACACATTGACATGCTCCTCAATTGTGATATTAAACATTTTTAAATTATGTTTTTCCCCTACATCTGGATTTTTATGCCATATTTTATAAATTAAATAGATGTTTTTGTTCTCAGAAAAACTTTGCCTTATACTACTGACTTATAGCAATTCTATACCTCATAGAAATTTTTTTCAGACTGGGCATCGATTATATTAATAAAGCTATTTATTTGAAAATGTTTAGTAATATAAATTGTATTTAAGCATAAATAATGATTTATGTTTTGAGTGTTAAAAAGTATTATATACTTTAAAATTCTGTTTTTGTTTTGTTCCAACAGGGACTTTAACTGTAAATACATAGAAATTAATATGGAGCTGGTTTCAGAGTGTTTCTGAGGAATTTTTGTCCATTCAGCCAGTAGAGCATTTGTGAGGTCAGGCACTGATGCTGGATGAGAAGTCCTGGCTTGCAATCTCCGTTCCAGTGGTTCATTGGGGTTGAGGTCAGGGCTCTGTCAGGTTCTTCCACACCAGATTCATCCAACCATGGTCCTTCCACAAACTGTTCCCAAAAAGTTAGAAGCATAGCATTGTCCAAAATGTCTTGGTATGCTGAAGCACACTGTAAAATTTTTTTTCAAAAAGTTGTTAACAACTTAATTTGTTACACCTCTGACTTAAAATTTTTTAGTTTAGTCAACTTGAAATTTTAAGTTACTCAATGTTAATTTAAGGGACAACTGGAATATTTTAGTTGACTAAAAATTTTAAGCCAGCGGGGTAACAAATTATTTTAAGTTGAAACAACTTTTTTTTTTTTTTTTTTTTTTTACAGTGCATTAAGATTTCACTCACTGGAAGTGTCCAGTGGCATTGTGCTTTACACCACTCCATCTGAATTGGTGGAAAAACATTCTATTTTTCCAAAACTTTTTTTTTTTTTTTTTTTTTGCTTTTGTAACTGAAGTCCAAACGGAAAAAAAGCCAATTTGTAAAAAATATTCCACTGTTAGACAAATGCGTACTATAGAGGGTTAACAGCTCAACTAGAGTACCTGCGTCACAGGCCCTTAATCATTTACCAAAGCCACGATCTTCCTTTTTATAAAGGTGGATGGAAGTAATTTTTGACATCCATTGATAAATGATAATTTACCCAGAATCACAGACAATGACATGAAGCCCATTTTCTCACCCGAAGACATTATGAATGACGAAAGCGGCATATACGCCCACTCCAGAGATACTGGTACTAAAACACTTTTCTTGTAAATCATTAAATGTCACCTACCATTAATGTAAAAGAAAATGGTTCCTTCTAGACCCAGGGGATCCTTAATGACATGCTTGCATATTTACTTTTCTCCATTTTGAACGTTTTTCCTTGCAGTAGCTTTGCGCACTTTCTCAAATGCTTTGTGTATGTGTGTTGTCCTCATGAAACTTGCCCTCCACATCTTCTCAGATTAAGATCTTAATTAGTGGCATGTATGCCTAAATCTGAGTGTGTGCCTCTATGGAAGAGACTGTTCTTGAGGACATGTACTGAGAGTTTGTGTGTGCAATGGTTTCTATAGATGTTAATGCACACAGTTGTTCCAAATGTGTATGAAGGTGAAAAAAGATGAATGACTTAATATAAAGATATTCAAAGCTAGATTTTTACATTATCTGAAGAAACTGTGAGTGGTGCTTTCCAATGAATAACTCAGTCCTATAATGCTACAGTATTGCTTAGGCATTTCTAGGTGCGTAAAACAAACCCCTAACCCCGAGTATGAGCTACAGTGTAAGAAATAAGCTTAAAAATTGCTTACTTGCATTCATCTTGTTATATTAAGCTGAAGTAGGAGAAAGTATTTTAACTCATCTACCCTGACTGAGGTCCATAATAACAGTGATGCATGCCACTTAAAACAGCACAGTTAAAGCTGTAGATTAAGGATGTGCATGAGCATTAGAGACAGAGATAAGGTCAGATGGGGACAAGAAAGCACAGAGATTAACATTAGAAGGTTCTTCATTCACAGATCCAGTCAACCGTGCCACCCTGACCCACTTCTGGGTGCTGCAACAGCAGCAGTGCATCCTTACAGGAATAAACAACAGTCACATGTTGAATGGAAAAAAAAGAGAAACTTTGTGACACATTTAATACAAAACTATTTTCTTCTCTCCTATATGAATGAAATTCTCTGATCTGTTACCTGTATCCTAAAGGTGCATTCATATTGACAGATGTTTGCAGTGACAAAGCATCAGAATTTCATTTATTTTCAATGAGAGTTGATTTCCACAGTATGGGCCTTTCCTGCAATTTGAAAAAGATTAGGAAAGTTTATGCAAATGATATGTGACAACTTAATGTTATTGTGAGCATTTTTTTTTCCTGTTCTTTGTGATTTATAACACTGTTCAAAATTTTAGGGTCATTAAGATTTTTTTTAAAGAAAATATTTTTATTGCACAAAGATGGATCAAAAGTGACAGTAAAGACATTTGTAATGTTACAAATGATTTCTAATAAAAAACGGTTCATTTGAACTTTTAATTCATCAAAGAATCCAAAAAAAGTATGACACGTTCCACAAAAAAATTAAACACCAAAACTGTTTTCAACATTGATAAATGTATCTTGAAGTTAAACCAGCGTATTAGAATGATTTCAAAAGTATCATGTGACACTGAAGAGTGAAGTAATAATGCTGAAAGTTTAGCTTTTGCATCACAAGAATAAATTACATTTTAAAATATATTATAATGGAAAACAATTTGACAGTATTACTGTTTTCACTGTATTTTTGATTAAATAAATTCAGCCCTGGTGAGCATTACAAAATCTCTGCCAGCATACAAAGAAAAAGTAATGTGTAGAAAAAGAGAAGTTGATTTATGCACTAATTCATATTATGATGCATAATGCACCACTGTTGTTTATATCCAAATACCTTCCCCTCCAGGACAGTCATTTGTAGTTGTCCAAATACAATAATTTTATTTTTTTTGCCAAAAATAAATGTCATTTTCATGAGATTTTCAAAAGTTAATGCCAGTTCTATCACATTAGTGCAACCTGAGTAGTTTCAGTACAGCAACCTCTGTTAGTGTGAACGAGGTCAGACAGACATGCACAGACTAGTACATAGTGAGCACAGGAGATGATGCCCTCACCTAGATTTGATGGGTCCTGATGACATAATGACTTCCTCCACCATAGCAGTAGTCTGGACGTTGTGTCCCTGCATAACAACTGTGCCAGAGCATCAGGAAACCAATTATGCTAAAAAGAGGGCTGTTAGTTTACTCTATCAAAAAACAAGAAGTGCAATACAGTATTGAGAACAATCTTTTGTTTTATTGGGATTTGTTGATTAATAGAAAGACAAAACAAAATGTTTGCCAGTCTTAGTCTTACAATGCACACACATGGACTGACTGACGCATACATTACTGAACAAAAAAAAAAAGAGAAGTTTTCTCAAAATGACAAGCTCTAATCTGATTAGCTTTACGCAGTTTCCTGGAGTCAGTGAGTACAGGTTTTTATCTTCTGGGAAACAAATTTGTGTTTACAAGCTCCTAGTCTGCTGTGCAGTTTCCAAAAAGACCTAGTTGATGGATTTGGATGTAAAGTTTTGCTACAAAATTTAGTTTCAGGCACTCAATAGTATGGAAGTGTGTTTTTGCCTCAAAGTAGAGAATTTTTTTTAAAAGTGAATAATTATGACTTTATATCTCACAATTTGACTTTACATTGTACAATTTCAACTATCTCCTAATTGACTTCATACCTGAGTGAATTTATGTCACAATATATTAACCTTATAATCTTATAAACTAACTATTATATATATATATATATATATATATATATATATATATATATATATAAATGTTATTATTAAACAATTATTTACTAAACGTAAAAATCTCGTGCTCACCAAGGCTGCGTTTACGTAATCATAAAATATATATTATGAAATATTATTACACAACAATATTATTTAATAGCTGTTATATATAAAAATATAAATATATAAAGTGTGTGTATATATATATATATATATATAGTTTCGATAATATATCAAAACTTGACTTTTGATTAGTAATATGTATTGCTAGGGACTTAATCTGGACAATTTTAAAGGTGATTTTCTCAGTGTATTGATCTTTTTGCACCCTCAGACTCCAGTTTTCGAATAGTTGTATTTCAACCAAATATTGTCCTATCCTATCAAACCATACATCAATGGAAAGCATATTTGTTCAGCTTTCAGATGATGTATAAATCTCAATTTCAAAAATTTGACTGGTTTTGTGGTCCAGAGTCACATAAATACTGTATATATAGAGTTATATAATAATGTTATGCAAAGCTGTTGCTGTTTGCTTATTTATTTGTATTTTTTTTAAAACAGTGATACATTTTTTTCAGGATTCTTTGGTAAATATAAAGATCAAAAGAACAGCATTCATTTGAAATTGAGATTCCATGTTACCTTTGATCAACTTAATGCATCTTTGCTGAATAAATGTATTCATTTCTGTCCAAAAAAAGTACTGATCTCAAACTTTTGAATGGCAGTATACACCTAAGCCTCACATAAAAATGGGTTGGTCATTTGGCGATCAAACAATCTAAATGTGCGGTTCTTGGCCAGAGTGAGCGGTATCTTGAGCAGATTTTATGATGGAAGTCTAGTTCATCTCATCCATTTCTTCCAATAAGAGGGATTTTCCAAGTGCTGTTCCTGTTTTCTCTGACTCTCTTGAGTGTTTATGGGATGTTGTTCTACTGTATAACTGTATATAGCTCTACCCTGCTCTCTCACTCTCTCTATGATTTCATTCTCACTCTTCCTCTCTGGAGTGTTTGAACAGATGAAGTGTCCAGAGCACTTGGCTCCCACTAGCTTTTAGTACCACGGCTATTCTGGGCTGTTGATGAAATCACAGGGAGGCCCGGCAACAAGTTTCACGATGCCATGACTCATAACCTGACACATAGATACACACACACTTTAAAACGATTAACATGACTTCATCACCCGACCACTGCCCTGGCAACTCAACAAAATACAGACAAAATGTTATTATGCAAAATTCACTTTCACATGTTGTTTGAACATAAATAAGTGTTGGCATTGTGTGTACACAACCACCCTATAATGATAAAAAACCACCAGCTCTTTTTTTTTTAAATCTCCATAAATCATAAGCAGTGTCTCAGAACAAGCAGTTCGCAGAATCTATAAAATGTGATGTCACATTTTACAAACTCCGCCCACGACTGTTGACGGTAGCAGAGACCCCGCCCTGAGTGAGCCGCACACAATCAGCCATGTTTATCTTCACGCTAGAGCATTTAAAAGCAGCATTTGAGTGAGAAATGTCTTATTAGAGCTACAGAAATTATTCATTCAAGAGCAGTGAGTGATTTTCTATATTTATTTTATTGTTTGGGTCATATTATCAGCACAGACTGCAGAATAGGTACTGTATATTACGCTGCAGTCACTTAATACACCGATCTAACATAAACACGCAATTTCTTTCCCAGCTGTTTCTTTGCCTTCACAGACATAACCGACTGTGTTTTTGTAACTCCTGTGTGTTTTTAACATAAACTTGTTTGTATTTGACAGTTTAAGCACAATAAAACATGAAAGAGAACTTAGTTTAGTACTCACATGCCATGTGACAGCCGCTTTCTGTGCGTGTGCTTCGATGTGTGAGCTTAGAAAACCATATATCAGAAGCTTAAACTGATGTGGCTTTAAAACACATGATTTCAGCACGATAGACATGATAATCAAAAAACCAAACAAATGTTTTTTTTGGCAGAATATCCAACGCTATCTCACGGCAATTCGTACGTATTTTACGAGGTGGCTAATTCGTACGAATTCGTACGACCTCACTCGTACGATTTAGTACGATTTGTCTAAACCCCAGTGACGGGTAGGTTTAGGGGCGGGGTTAGGTGTAGGTCATTTGTACAAATTCATATGAATTGGCAACTCGTAAAATACGTACGATTTGGCAAAAATCGTATGAATTTGTACGAGTGAGGTCGTACGAATTCGTATGAATTAGCCACCTCGTAAAATATGTACGAATTGCCGTGAGATCGGGCTGGAATATCTGAGATATGAGCTAAATTGCACAGCCCTGTTCTGGAAAAGGGGGTGGGCAGCAGCAGCTCATTTGCGTCTAAAGAGACATGCACTAAAACAGCGTGTTTCTGCTTCCACTCAAAATAAGCATTTTCAAAATGATATTATAAATAATCTGTGGAGTATTTAAAGCTGAAACTTCACAGACACATTCTGGGGACAACTGGGACTTATATTACATCTTGTAAAAAAGGGACATAATAGGTGCCCTTTAAAAGAATACTGCAGCTTTTATATGTATGTGTGTGTATTGCCTTGCAACTAACTGAAATAAATTAAGTCACTAAAATTACTGACTAGAAATAATTTTTTGCGGCTGAAACTTCACTTTCACATTCTACAAGATTTCTTTTTGTATATAAATGACAGAAGCGCATAATACGTCAACAAGATTATGGTGTTTGCTGGTAGTTGCTGCATCGCTCATTTGCATATTGTCAGTCTGCCAAAAATAGCTGACGTTTATTGAAAATCAATGCCTTCTGGTTGCTTTATCAATCCTAATTGCTGTGAATGTCCCTTCACACATACACAGTACAATATTCCGTTTGTATAGAAAGAAAAGCAGTAAAAAGCACACATTCCCTAAATATTGCAAATGAACAGTCACCATTTAATACTGTAGCTCCATAATGTTCATATTATCTGTGTGAATCTTACTTTATATAACCCATAAGAGCTACATAATGGTGATTACCCCTGTGTGTCATTAATTTCGACCTGTGTTTGGACAGGAAGTTGTCTTCCTCTATGATGTCATCACACTTTAGCATCCTACGCACTTCAGTGGTTCCAGCACTCAACATCTATTGTTACCATGGTGACAGTGCTGACACATGTACTTGTTCTGTCTCGCGCAAGATACTTTCTGTATCATTTAATACTTGATTCGAGCTTACGTCCTCAAGCACAGGACTGTGGTTATTGCTCAGTGAAAAAAGAGGGCCAGAAATACCTTGCATAACTTTAATGTGGTTTGACGCCGGGTAGTTTTGGGGTTATTGAATGAGAGGGAACAGAGGGAAGGCGCGTGTTATAACTGTGCAGGGAAAGTAAAGAGCTCTTTCACTTTGAGAGCAGCTGGTGGCGTCTCTCCTCTCATCCACCCACCTAGACAAACACACACACGCACGCACGCGCACACACACACACACACACACACAGACACGGACAAAATCTTCCACCGTGACTTTTTATTAAAGGATGAGTTTACCCAAGAATAAACGTTCTGTTATTATTTACTTGCTCTCATGTTGTTCCAAACCTGACTGACTTTCTTCAGTGGAACAAAAAAGATGATTTTTTTTTAAGGAATATCCTGGGCCCTCTTATCTATGAAACTGAATGAGGAAGCTCCTTAACGACCAAAACAGAACCATATAAGAATCATGAGAGACTCATACACACATTCCAAATCTGTTGCAGACTTATGATAGCTTTCTGTGGGAAAACAAACTTAAATTTAAGTCATTATTCACTGATAAACATACCCTCCAGTGAGCTGTTAACCATTGCAACAGGACCAAGTCAGTGTCAATCAATCTGATTTATGAATTAATCATTTAGGCCGCTTTTGTGAACTGGATCAGCTGATTCATTGAAAAGATTTGACTCTAAAGCAGTGTTGTTTTTGTTAAGTAAAACAAGGAATTGTTCATTACTTGAAATAAAGCTGATATAAAATAAAATATTAAATGAAAAACTTTAAAAGTAACTGAAATAAGTATTAAAATTACTAAAAAATTAAAGCTAAATAGTATTATGAAAAACAAAACAAAAAATTACGCATATAGCATAAAATGAAAGCTAATTATAAATGTAAATTTAAAAAAATATATAATAATAATAATAATAACACAAGAATTTACATTTTGTGTTCCAAAGAAGAAAGAAAGCCCTACAGGTTTAAATTAGGGTGAGGGTGAGTAAATGACAAAATCTGTGGTTGAACTGATTCTGTAGTTTTACTTGATTACATTTCATGCTCCAGTCTCTCACTTTTCATATTCTGAACTAATCAGTCTCATCAGAGTCTTGTTAATCTTCTGTATCTGCCCTTTTTCTCCCCCTCAGTCTGTTGTTTTGCTGTTTCTGATTCAAAGCTGTTTGCTTTTGAAAAATCTTTGAAGGCTTTTTGCCATTTTATTGATAGCAAAGCTGGAAAGATAAAACTGATGGGGAAGCGAAATTGGGACACAAGAGATTTGAAGCCTGCATCGCTCAAATGAGCACCACGACTCAATATGTCTACAATCACAAAACCAGTCATGGCTCAAACTTAATGCTCATTTTAAACATCGTGACTGAGTCGTTCTCTTATATTGTTCACAAAAAAGGTACCCAAAAAAGAACAGTGGTAGTGCTGTGTGTTTTTGGACTTGCTTCCATTGTATTACCATAGCTTTTGGTAAATACCATGGTACATGTATTTCAGTCTCACTATGTTCTATTCAAAGCACCACAGTATTACCATCGGACACCATCACTTTACCTATTTACCACCATAGAAATGGTATCACATAGGAATATTATGGTACTTTATTATAAATGCAGTAATACAGTTTTCGTTATAGAAATTAATACATTTATTCAGCAAGGACACATACATTCAATTTATTAAAAGGTAAAGGTGTTTAAATGTTACAAAAAGATTCTGTTGTAAATTATGTTTTTCTATTCGTAAAAGAATGTATCACAGTTTACCATTAAGCAGCACAACTGTTTTCAATATTGATAATATTAAAATTGTTCCTTGAGCAGCAAATCAGCATATTCGAATGATTTCTGAAAGATCATGTGACACTGAAGACTGCAGTGATGTTGCTGAAAATTCAGCTTTGCATCACAGGAATAAATTACATTTTAAAATAGATTACATTAGAGAACTGCTATATTTCAAAATATATAAAACTGCATGCATTTTTGATTAAATAAATGTGGCCTTGGTGGGCCTTCTTTCAAAAGCATTAAAAGAATCTTACCAACCTGAAATTTAGGAGTGGTGCTGTTTATGATAATATCATTTGATATCATTACTGTACTATGGTACCAGCACAGTACTTGTTTTCCATCAGCTTAATGTTCTCTTATCACCCCCTCAGATTCAGAAAGAAAACACTCGTACACTCACACACTCCACCCCCCGTTTGCTTCAGTGTCAGGACAGAGGCCCGTGATCCAGTCAAGCCAAGCTACTGGCGTCAGTCCAACACACACACACACACACACACCCCGCCTGAGCCCTCACTGCATTAGCTGAGAGAGCAAGTGGGAGAGAGAGAGAAAAAAAATGAAAGGGAGGAATAAAAAAAGGAGTAGCTAAACATACACCAACTCCCTCCGCAGATCTGCATCATATGAAGTCAGGCTGGTGTCTCAATGCTGCATTAGTGATCCATTAGAAGTCACTGCCTCTGGGGTCAGCGCTAATGCTAAATTTAGCCGAGTGTTTATTTCAGGAGCGGCATGTGGTCCGCACACATAGAGTGTCTTACTGTCGGGAGACTGGTCTCCACTGTAGCACTAAAGAAAACATATCGTTTGGCTGTCCGACTGAGACCCTCCCACCGATTGTGTAGATATACTGTCATACAGAGGAAACACAGTCCCAGAGGGCCTCAGGGGAAAACTCAAATCCAGCTGCAGGTCTTATGGGCCCTCAATCATGTCCACACTGTTTGCTTGGAGAAGCTATTTTAAAAAAGAAACAAAAATAAGAAAAAAATGGTTAAACTCTACAATGAGGGCTACATTTGTGAGCTACATCAGTCAATGTGAACAATAAATCTTAAAGGGTTAGTTCACCCAAAAATAAACATTCTGTCATTAATTATTCACCCTCATGTCGTTCCAAACCTGTTAAGACCTTCGTTCATCTTCGGAACATAAATTAAGATATTTTTGATGAAATCTGAGAGCTCTCCGACCCTCCATAGACAACAACATATCTGAAATGTTCCGAGAACGTCCAGAAAACATAGTGAGGACATCGATATAACAAACAAAGCTAAGAGAATACTTTTTGTGTGCAAAGAAAACAAAAATAGCATAATTTATTCAACAGTTCATTTTGGACAGTACCACGACACGTGCGCTCTTTCCCCAGAACATAAACAATGTAATCAATAATATTATTGTGCTATGATTGCTGCTCAAGAGACATTTCATTGTTATTATAAATGTTAAAAACAGTTGTACTGTTGAATATTTTTGTGGAAACTGATCTTTTTTTTTTTCAATTATTACAATTAAAAGTACGAAATTGTTAAATTCCTAACTCACCCTAATAATAAAACTGAAACTATCATACACACACACACAAAAAACACTTACTAAAATAATTTAATGACTAAAATTTATATTTTACCCAATATTTGTGCACATTTATTTTAGTAATTTACATTAATTTAATATACATTGTTGTTCAAGTTTGGGATTGATTTTTTTTTTTTTTTTTTTACGTTTTTGAAAGAAGTCTTTTGTGCTCACCAAGACTGCATTTACTTGATCAAAAATACAGTAATACTATGAAATATTGTTACAAATTAAAATAACTGTTTTATATTTTCATAGATTTTAAAATGCAATTTATTTATTTTTAAATACTGTAAAAATGTATAATATGAAATATTATATAATATTATAAAATGGAATATTATATCATATGAAATATTACTACAGTAATAATATTATATAATATTATTATGCTGATTTACTGCTCGAGATATTTCTTATTATCATAAAGGTTGAAAACAGTTGTGCTGCCAAATATTTTTGTGAAAAAAGGGATACATTTTTCATTTCATTTATCACAATTAAAAGTATTAAATTCTTTAAAAAAAAATTTACGGACCCTAAACTTTGTGTAAGTTGTAGCATATGCTTAAGATCATTGATGGGTGTTTACACTTTATGGCTTAAGAGACCATTTTAGCCTTTGACATTTGCATATAACTCACAGACCTGGAGCCTATATTCTACCTTTATATGGCTGCTAAAGTGCCAGTGGTTGCCCCCACTATCAAGAAGAGGCTAAACAGATCAACTCTGTTTT
>JAFVLL020035439.1:0-18665 GCA_021397915.2 Tor tambroides
GAATCCGATATTACAAAACCGATATCCGATTATGGTAAAATGCTTAAATATCGGGAAAAATATCGGTAAATCGATATATCGGTCGATCTCTAAAGATAAACACCAAATCTTCTTATTTAAGACACATTTAACCAGATGGGAGTTGTTGAAAATAATCACGGAGATGATATAATGGATCAATATGAAGGCTTTCCTTGAGATGAGACTTGTAAGAATTTATAAACAGGGATTTATTTAGCTAGTTAGTTGTTAGTAAAAATGCTGAGAGGACATTATTAAATACACAAAGCTTTACCTGTGAAAAAAGTGTTAATTTACTTAATTTCATCTGTAACTGTTCAGAAAGCAAGAACTAGTCCAGAAAGAAGGTCAAGATCCACAAGAGCCTCTGACATTATAGATTTATGAACAACACAGAGCGTCTATATGACATTTACAAATTCAGCCCAAGAAGAATATTGAATTCTGTATAACATTGTGCAAGCAATTATACATAGAGAACATGATTTATTAAAAGTATAGTTTTTAATTGATATGACAGAAAATCAGGTTGTTTTTCAGTGCTTCTGGCACATAGTTATCAGTGCTGCAGTTATTGATATGATGAGAAAAACCCCTGTCTTGAACAGCATGTACCATATCAGCACTGGCTCAGAGACCCCTTACAAAGACAGAAACACACACACAATTAAACTGAGATTGAAATTATGAAGGAAAAGGGACAACTGTTGCAGAATTTCTTAACTTTTTTTGTACATATTGTGTTGTCAATATTCAATTCAATTATTTTTTCTATTGTAATTCACTTTGGGATCATATAAAAAGTTTAATATGTTATAATGATTTTTCTAATGCTTGTTATGCTTCATAGGTCGGAGCAATTTTTTAGCAGGACAATACAAGAGTTAAATGATATTGTATTACACTTGTCAACAAAAGTTATATTTTGGTCATCCTGCAAATTTTGTACCATTGCATTCCTGGATGAAGCTAATAAACCAATATTAAAGGAACAGCACCCAAAAATGAAAATCTGCAGAAAAATGATCCACCCTCAGGCCATCCAAGATGTTGATGCATTTGTTTATTTATCGGATCAGAATTGGATAAATTTAGAATTCCATCACTTGCTCACCATTGGATCCTCTGCAGTGAATGGGTGCCGTCAGAATAAGAGTCCAAACAGCTGATAAAAACATCACAATAATCCACAAGTAATCCACATGACTCCAGTCCATCAGTTAACATTTTGTGAAGTGAAAATCCGTGTGTTTGTAAGAAACAAATCCATGATTAAGACAAATAATCCATTAAAATGGGTTCTCTATCCATAATATTGTTTTCTTCAGTGAAAACTTCTCATATTTTGGCCAGAAGTGACAGTTTAAAATTAAAATGTCTTATAATTAAGGATTTGTTTCTTATAACACATTTTGCACTGGAGTCATGTGGATTATTGTGATGTTTTTATCATCTGTTTGGACTCACATTCTGACGGCACCCCATTCACTGCAGAGGATCCACTGGTGAGCAAATGATGTCATGCTAAATTTCTCCAAATCTGGTCCGATGAAGAAACAAACTCATTTACATTTTGGAGGGTGAGTAGATTTTCAGCAAATTTTCATTTTTGTGTGAACTTTTTCTTTAACATGCTAAAAATAAAATAAATAAAATGCTACTTTAATGATTTATTTCAATAAATCAAAGAAACTTACTTGATGGAGTGAAGCCTTGGTATGTGGTATTAGTCAGAGAGGATGATGTTGTATTCACAGTGGGTAAGTATTCTGATTTGTAAGTTGAAGAAAAACTACAGTCTGAATCACACACACACACACACACACACACACACACACAAACTTTCTTGAGTTATGAAGTTTTCAATATTTTTAAAGAGCCAAGAGGATTTCACACTTACCTTTCACTGTTACATAAACCCTACTCTTTGAACCATTCTCTGTTTGGCAGCTATATATTCCTGAATGATTCTTATTTGCACTGTGAACATGTATAGAGAGATTGTTATTCAAAGACTCAAGACTATGCTGAATTTGTTCTTCTTTCACCAGTTTTACATGGTTTGATGGTCCATCGCAATCTAACTGACATGTGAGGGTAAAGTCTTGACCGGAGCAAACATTTGGTCCTCCAGTCACACTGATGCTGGGCTGACAGCCACCTAAAAGAAATAACAATAGATATGTAGCTCTCCAAATACATCTGAGTAAAAAAGAGGTTACTATGTACCTTTTTTGAAACTTACCACTTATATGTGATGAGATAAGCAGCAGCAAAACGAATTTGAGAACGCACATACTTGAACTGGAATGTGACCAACCACTGAGGTTTTGAGTAGGAATAGACTCTGTAGAGAGACAGGAACTCGCATGTCATGAACAAATTACCCAAGCTGTGGCTCAGTTGATGAGCAATAAGATAAGGCTAAGCAATAAAAATCCCTCAAATCAAAAATATTTTGCAGGTTTTAATGAAAAGGTCATCTATCTCACACATCAATCAAGCATCTCAAAGATTTTTGCATAATCTGGTTTTATTTTATTTTAATTAATTAATTAATTATTTTTTATTTATTTATTTATTTTTAAATCAACTACAGTATACTTGGGAGTTCAAAAAGACTTCACAATTCAGTCAAAACATCTTGTCACCTACCAACTGCAATGACTAAATTTAGGCTACTAATGACTAATTATTGTTATGTAGACATACTATATAAGCCTATAGGCTTATACAATGCCGTTCAAAAGTTTGGGATCAAAAACAGTAAACAGGATACAGAAAAAAACAGTAATATTGTGAAATATTATTACAATTGAAAATAACATTTTATTTCTATTTTGATATAGGCTACTTTAAAATATAATTTATTTCTGTGATGCAAAGCTGAATTTTCATCAGCCATTACTCCAGTCTTCAGTGTCACATGATCCTTCAGAAATGTTTCTAATATGTTGATTTATTATCAATGTTGGAAATAGTTATGCTGCTTAATATGTTTTTGCCAACTGCACACACACACACACACACACATATATATATATATATATATATATATATATATATAAATATATGAAGAGTTCAGATGCAAAAGCCTCTAAGTTCCGTCTGAAATTTTCTTCTAAAATGAGCATTTTTTTGTATAGGTCCTTTTCTATGCAATTAAAGTGAAATAACTGAACATAAATATAGGAGCCTGATAAAAATGCTCAACTGAACTCTTCATATATATACACACAGTACATATATATATATATATATATATATATATATATCAGAGGTCGCGTTAACCGAAAATTCTCCGTCATTGACGGAATTCGTCCGTCATTTTGACAGATTACACTGAGAGTGATCTATTGTAATTTACAACTGTAATTACCACGTCTGTCCAGTTGGTGGCGAGTGCGCGCCAGTGAGGCAGCACAGCGCGGAATCATCAGCTCCAGAACAAAAATAAAAGTGTTACGAGTCTTTTGCAAGGTGAGTACCCAGTTTAAGCTGCACCGATCTATCAGACCACATTAAAGAGCGCCAAAACTTTATTTATAGCTTGAATTTCCTAATAAAATTGACAGAATTTGAAATCTGAGAGTTTGTTTCATATCAAAAGTAACAACGCGATTTATTGGATGGAAGGTGCACTCTCTGTACTGTTCATTCATCAACTGAAAACAGCATTGATTGGGATTTAATAATCGATATTGGTTCATAAAAATGAGAATCTATTAAAATTGAGAAATCTTTTTTTTTTTTTTTTACCCAGCCCTAGCATATTTTGTTTAATGTGGCCTCCGCTGTCACTGTGGTGTTGAACATGATGACGCAGTCTGTTCATCTGTTCTCGTCATAAATAAATCCATAAACCTATATGCTCCTCCTGTAGGTTCAATATTAAAAATGAAAATGAGAACAAAAATAGAAGCAATTAAATGTGTTATTATAACTAAAATATGAAAATTAAAATGACGGGTAATAATAAATTATGACGGAATTTTTACGACCCTGTCCGTCAAAATGACGGAAAATGTTAAAGTCTAACGCAACCTCTGAGATTATATATATATATATATATATATTATATATAAAATATATAATATATATATATGTAGCGTTAAAAAGAACAGCATTTATTCAAAATAGAAATCTTCTGCAACAACCATTGGGGGGTTAGTAATTTTTCTTTCTTTCTTTTTTTGAAAGAAAATAATTTTATTTAGCAAGGATGCGTTAAATTGATAAAAAGTGATAGCAAAGACTTGCATTAGAAAAGATTCCTATTTTTCAGGCACCAGATATTCACTAATTTTGAATACTTTCGAAACAAAACTTCAAATGAGAAATTACGTGGGTCATGTTATACAGTCCATTTTATGCTTTGTAACCTTTTAAAATGAATATGCCTGTTGTAAGGAAGTATTTCTATTAAAAGGTAGAGCCATTCAAAAATATTCAAACATTCAAAAATATATTGAGCAAATTACTTTAATGTTTTCATGTTTAAATAACAACAAAAAATATTAAAATTAAACACCTATGTTTAATTAATTTATGGCTTTACTGTCACTTTTGATCAATTTAATGAATTCTGAATAAAATATTAACCCTTTTTAACTTTTGAACGGTAGTGTAAATTTACAATACATTTTCAGTATTGTAAAAGCGGTCGACACCAGTTTCTACGTCATCCGGTTCAGTTTCTCACGTAGTTTTACGTTGAATGAAACTGCGCATTATTTTTCCGAAGAGCGCGGAATTTTATGACCCGGTATTCTCCAAACCCAACTACGCAAGATTTGTAACTTAGCCCTAGTGGTGTGATCGACTACAGCGGAGGAAACGCGCCAGCTGTACGGAGAGGCTTAAAGAGACATCAGCGAAGAGGGAGAAAAAATGATAATGGCTTCAAGGAATGAGCATTAAAACCGACAAAATGGGAACTGTCATCGACTTATAATACAGAGATCTAGGTAAAAGTATCTAATCTGTTGATACGTCTTCCTCCCTGAACGATTTATGGAATATTCCATGTACGTAATTTAGACCAATTTCGACTGTTCGGGATTAAGGAGTTGCCCGGTTAATGGCTGGCAACAAAATCTGTGTGCTTGTCAATAAATATTGCTTTGACGTATGTATAATGTGGTTGTAGACAATAACAAGCTGTCTTTGATTTTCCATAACCCCGCTGTAGTTGTTATGTGGATTTAGTAACTCTCGTTAGCTCGCTGAAGCGCAGGCCACATATCGTTAGCTTGTTTGGGCTAGTTAGCGCGTTAGCAGTGTGTTCACTCATTTCTGCTGCTTAGTTGGCAACTCAGTGGCTAACTGACAACATTAACTCTTCAGCACTCGAGGATTCACAAGAACGTTTCTTCTTTGCTGTCTTTACGTTCATATAATGTACTTTTACAAAGGGAACACAATGTACCAAAATATGTTCGGAGTTTATCTTAGTAGCTCAAGTTTCTTTCTCATACTTTGGTGGCGAGCTGAATTAGGCTAGCAGGCACATTCGCCTAGTTTATTTCCCGCAAATTAGCCCTTTAGATGTCTTTTCGAAATAATATTTGACAGTGTAGCGTGTTTTCATTTCTCGAGCGTACTAAGAATCGGTCATATATAAGACAAGCTGCTAAATCAAGAGGGAGGGCCAGTGTGCAGGCCTGATATCACATTTGTTGGCATTGTAAAACAGTTTTGTTGTCGATGCGTGTAGATCAGGCCTGATCCGACATGAGACGATGGATTGTAGTCTTAGCTGGATGGTTAACTTTATAGATCTGATAACATTTAATCATAGTTTCTGACACTGATACCTTGTTATTGAAAGTGGAATGAATGCTACAAATTCACTAGCAGAAAGTAAAGACATTGTTTTTTTTTAGACTTAACGTTATATCAAATTTTGTGCATCATAACAAAACGGCTTGATGTAAAAACAGCAGTTTTGTTTTTCTTTATAAGATGTAACATGTCAATGGTTCTATCTATCTATCTATCTATCTATCTATCAGTCTGTCCATCAGTCTGTCTATCTGTCTGTCTATTGATCATCTATTTTAATATTAAGAATAAGCTTACTGGGCATGAATACTTTCAAGTTTGTTTTTAAGGGACATTCTATGTTGTTAAAAATTCAATTCAATTTTATTTGTATAGTGCATTTCAAAATACATATTCTTTCAAAGCAGCTTCACTGAAAGTGTATTATTATGCTATCAAATGATTTCCAGTGACACAATCAGGACATAATCTGTTATTGGTCAGAGATGTGTCAGAGTGATTTCTGTATGGTAGAAGTACAGCTGTAAGATAATACAGGTTATGTCTATCAAAGGAAAAATAAAACCATGGACGGCATCATCTGTAACATCTGGCGAGGTGCCTCTCTCCACTAACAACGTAACCGAGACACTTGGTCCAAGATGACTCCTGCTTGTCTTCACACGACCTCAGGCCTCATCTCGAGCTCCTGAGGGATGTATTTTTAGAGCTGGAAGTCAGAAACGCTAGATAACATTTCCTGTAGGGAGATGGTCTCTGGTTTCGTGTCCCTCAAACATTCAGACTCTAAATTGTGTTTCATAGAGACGGTGCTGGTGCAGTGCTGATGTTTTCTCCCTGCACTTTTTACTGTATCTGTTCTATTTAAGGTCTTACAAGAGATTGAGGCTTTAAAACAAAGTAAATTGTGTTATAGTAGGACTTGTATAAATGTTGTAATTCATTGTCTTACCACAAAATGTTAAAAGCTGCTGTGGTAGTAACTGTAATAGATTTATAGTTGTAATTGGTAGCACAAGAAAACTTTCTTCTTTATCCCTGAGATTTTTGGGAGTTTCTTTCAGAGTATTTCTATTTAAGAGTTGTTAAACTGTCTTTTGCATCATTAATATATTCATGGCATAGTTCACCCGGGAATGATATTTCTTTCCAAACCTGTATGTAGGGTTGCAAAAAGGCGCAAAATTCCGTGATTTTTTTGGAAACTTTTAGAAAGTTTCTGGAAATTTTCCACCCATTTGCAACCCTGCCTGTATGACTTATTTTTTCTGCGCAACATAAAATAAGATTTTTGAGAAACGTGTCTGTTTTTTGTCCATACAATGGAAGTCAATGGCTACAGAAACTGTTTGGTTACCAGCAAAATAATTTTTCAAAATATCTTCATTTGTGTTCTGCAGAAGAACTAAGGTCATACAGGTTTGGAACTACATGAGGATGACTAATGAAAGAATTTTTATTTTTGACTCAAATGTCCTTTTAAATGAGTACTGCAATGTGTATTCCTCACCATCATAGTGGAACATGTGCCAGGACAGTTCACTTCTCTGTGTGTACTTTTAAGCAGTCTATTTAGTGCTAATTGTGCCTTTTCTCTGTCCCAGATACTCTGCTGATGTGCTGCCAGTTTCCTCTTGACACAAACTTTGATATGCTCTGTGTTCATACTTGGACTCAAGGAATGCCTGACACATCTCTGCAAAACCACCTGGAGGGGATGCAAAGGATGGAAACCGATGCCAGACACCGCCTCACTTTTACCAGCTAGGGACGTGTGCATCTGTCCTTCTCCCAAGGAACATGCTCCTCTATGGTTGGATTTAAGGAAGATTTCCATATGATGTCTTTGCACTGAATCGTATCGCCCTTGGATTGTCTGCTATACCTTACCCATCTATAAAAGCAGTTAATGTCTTGTTTAATCTACATGTGTAGAGCTGTGTTGTGGATAAGCCATTCCCTCCACTCTCTTTCTCTCTAAATTCCTCTCCTCCATCCCATTCCCCGTGCCCCTGTTGTTAGTTGTTTTGGTGGCTCTGTGATTTTATGGCAGTGGAGTAATCGTGGAGAGGCCGGGGTATCACAAGCTTATGGATTTTGATAAGAGAGGAGGAGGAGGAAAAGGAGAGGCGGAGGAAGGAAAGAGAATGTCTAAGACTGGTGGGAGCAGGACAGTGCATGGGGGTGGCCGAGGCTCTGGGACTAACTCTGGGGTGCTTATGGTTGGCCCTAACTTCCGAGTGGGAAAGAAGATCGGCTGCGGGAACTTTGGCGAGCTTCGACTCGGGAAAAATCTTTACACCAATGAATATGTGGCCATTAAACTGGTAAGTTCCTCACAACACCAGTTGATATTAGCAGTTAAGGGACACTGAACTTCAGCTGCTGCCTGTAGCGTGTGTGTGCTGTTAAACAGTTGCAAAAGAAAATAAACACATAGTAGTTCATAACATCTAAAACACATTAGATTAATATGCAGTGCTTGTGTTCCCTTTTGTTCACCCAGTTCCTTTTTATACTCACTCATCATCACAATGTAATTACTGTACTTGTACTTTTATTCTACCTCTAAAACCTATATGCTGAACATGATATAATTTCTTCACAACACACAATTCTTTCCTAAACTGTGGTGAGCAGTACTCTTAATTAACAAAAGATTGACTTTTTGAGATAATCTACATATTAACATGCAATAGCAGTTTAGTATGAACACGCAAATATGCATGTAAAAACAATGTGCTGAACAGGAATCTTTTGACTTTACCTACTTTTACTTTTATGACATACTTTTATGCTGCAAGATGTATTTCTCCTCTCCTGATTACATTTTTGATCAGTGATTTGCAGGCCCAAATGTGATCTTTAGGCTTTTTATCGTATTTTTTGCAGTAATTTTTGGGGAAAATTTGTGGAATAAATGTGGTAAAATGTGTACTGAATGCCATGAATGAGTACTACACTCCTATTGGTAGATTAAATTCAATAGCAAAATAGATTTATATATATGTAAACACTACCGTTCAAACGTTTTAGATCAGTAAGACTTGTAATGTTTTTTAAAGAAGTCTCTTCTGCTCATCAAGGCTGCATTTATTTGATCAAAAATACAGAAAAAAACTGTAATCTTGCAAAATGTTATTACAATATAAAATAATGGTTTCTATTTTAATATACTTTAAAGTATAATTTATTTCTGTGATGCAAAGCTGAATTTCCATCAGCCATTACTCCAGTCTAAAGTGTCACATGATCCTTCAGAAATCATTCTGATATGCTGATAACAGCATGGATTGGGATTTAAGAATCGATATTGGTTCATAAAAATGAGAATCTATTTAAATCAAGAAATCTTTTTTTTTTTTTACCCAGCCCTAGCATATTTAGTTGTTTTTAGTGGCCTCAGCTGTCACTGTGGGGTGTTGTTGAATATGAAAAGTGATGCATAGTCTGTTCATCTGTTCTCTTCATAAATAAATAAATGCAAAAGCCTATATGCTCGTCTTGTAGGTTCATTATTAAAAATGAAAATGAGAACAAAAATACAAGCAATTAAATGTGTTGTTATAATTAAAATATGAAAATTACAATGACGGGTAATAATAGATTATGACGGAATTTTTACGACCCTGTCCGTCAAAATGACAGACAATGTTAAAGTCTAACGCAACCTCTGAGATATATATATATATATATATATATATATATATATTAGTGCTGTCAAATGATTAATCGCATCCGAAATAAAAGTTTTTGTTTACATAATGTGTGTGTACTGTGTATATTTATTATGTGTATATAAATGCAAACACATGCATGTATATATTTATGAAAAAATTTTGTTTATATGTTAAATACATTTATAATAATATAAAATATAAAAATATAAATATACATGTAAATACATTTAAATATTTTCAAAATATTTACTGCATATGTGTGTGTATTTATATATACATAATAAATATACAAAGTACACATACATATATGTGACCCTGGAGCACAAAACCAGTCTTAAGTCGCTGGGGTATATTTGTAGCAATAGCCAAAAATACATTGTTTGGGTCAAAATTATTGATTTTTCTTTTATGCCAAAAATAAGTAAAAGTAAAGATCATGTTGCATTAAGATATTTTATAAATTTCCTACTGTAAATATAACAAAACCTAATTTTTGATTAGTAATATGCATAGCTAAGAACTTCATTTGGACAACTTTAAAGGCGATTTTCTCAATATTTTGATTTTTTTGGACCCTCAGATTCCAGATTTTCAAATAGTTGTATCTCGGGCAAATATTGTCCTATCATAACAAACCATACATCAATGGAAAGTTTATTTATTCAGCTTTCAGATGATGTATAAATCTCAATTTCAAAAAATTGACACTTAAGACTGGTTTTGTGGTCCAGGGTCACATATTATGTAAACAAAAACTTTTTTGGATGCGATTAATCGCGATTAATATATATATATATATATATATATATATATATATATATGAAATTACCATTCAGAACTTTGGGGTTATGAATACTTCTTTAAAAATATATATATAAATTATATGTTAAAATAAAATAATTGTTTTAAGTTGTCATAATATTTCACAATATTAGTTTTTTTTAAATACTTTTTTTGATCAAATAAATGTAGCCTTGTAAAGCTTATGAGATTTATTTTAAAAACCTTACAAAATCTTACAGATCACAACCTTTTGAATGGTAGTTTACATATTTGTTTTATGATTGGTCAATATCATAGTGTGAAAATGGTGTCTTACCCTCTCGGTTAGAAAAACATCCATTTTTTTTTTTTTTCTGGTTACTTGCTGTGCAAGCCATGCAAAACAATTTAAAAATTCTTCCTCCATATCAGTATTTTAATTGGATTTGGTTTCAAGCCTGCATATCCAAAATACACAGGGAAAGATGAGTTAGTGATTAGAATATTATCTAGGGACATTTTAGTAGCCACCCACATTGTTCGTGAACAATGCCGGCCTCAATTTTGAGTGTGTAAGATGTATTCTGTGAATACTCGAATTCTCTAGAGTCTCACCACATTATAGAAGTCTCAAATTCACTTTTCTCGTTATTACTTTTACCATGTTGCCAACTGTTCTGCTTTGAAAGAAATTGTGTGATCGCATAAGTGAGATATTGTCATTTAGCTCCTTGGTCTCACCTTTACAAACTGTAATGGGATCCTTAATCACACTTACATTTGGTGGTAAGAGTGAAGCAAGTGATGTATGGGTCTGTTGAAAACAGCTTCATAGAGAAGCTACAACAGTGATTTCAGCTCTTCATTCTGCTAACATGCTGATCAAGGTACTAGTGATAAATATCCTCTGAAGAAGCTGCATTAAGGCTGCATTGCCCAATTACTGGTACTAAATAGAGGATATTGCTCTGATTTGACTATTTATTAGTGTAAACTCATGCTGGAAACACGCTAAAAAGAGTAAACCTGTTGTACTCACTCTCCACTGCTGGGTATTTAATACATCCTGTGGCCTTTATGCAGTCTCTTTGTTTTTATTTATTTATATATTTATTTGGCTCTTCCATTCTGCCTCCTGCTTAGTAGCGCTTTCCTCCGCATGTTCAGAGCTGCTGGTGCCACAGATGACTCAACCCTGGATCCTGCACTTAACTGAACACATTCTCTCACTTACATTATTTATGTAAAAACCGGCATTCAGCTAAATGGACCACCTCATATTGATCGCTTAGTGATGGCATAACCTGAGTCTTCCAAGCCTAGCAATATCCTAATGATAGAAGTCAAATATTAGTTGTCTTGGTCACTTCCTGAAATGAATATTTGCTTAAATGTAAGGATTCACAACAGTATATTTATACCACGTCTATGGTATAAATATATGGCAATGTTAATAACTGGCTTTTTATTTCTACTTAAGATGGTCACCAAAACTAATTATGTTAATTTTGCTCTTTCATAGGAGCCAATCAAATCCAGAGCACCCCAGCTCCATCTCGAGTACAGGTTTTACAAACAGTTGGGGAACTCAGGTAAGCAATAATCTGTACTTCGGTCTATTTTTCTCATATTATCCGCCACACATTACTTTAAAACTTTCTGTTTAGCACTCATATTCAGACCACAGTTTAGGGCTGTTTTCTTTGTTGTAGAGCTTACGCTGTCCACATCCTATTTACAATTGTGAGTTGCTTTTAGCCCATCCTGTCCACATCCTCTTTTCTGCACAGATGACGAACTTAATCAGCACAAGCTGTGGTTCCTGTGCATCGATTGCTCAATTTGCAGTGTTCTTTTCAGACAACTTTTGATAAGACTTGCAGGATAGAAAGAGGCTAACTTGTACTCAAAAATGTGAAAGGTTAACCTATAGCTTATTCAACAATCAGTCAAAGAATGCCTATTATGGCTCAAATGAGAGAAAGCCTACAGTTGCTGGTTGAAGTGTTCATCTCTCACTGCTGTTGAGCCAGAGATCTCTGTTCCCAGCATTAAGGCGTCAAACCCTTTTTATTCTGCTATGCATTTTTCATGAGGAGAGCTTTAGAAAAACATGACACTACACTTTCATATGCATACTTTCCTCTGCACTGAAGTTGTATTGTGAATCTATTTATGTGCATGTTCGTGGTTTCTCAGGTAGTGTTTTCGTTATTGTTGTTGAATGTACTGTGAGATTGACTGCAGTCTCAGGCCAGACTAGGAATTGGAAATATTGATAAAAATCTTGATTAGTGCTGTCAAAATTAGCACGTTAACGCAGCCGATTAATTTTTCCAGTTTAATGCTGTTAAAAATATTAATTGCAGTTAAAGGGGCTAGGGTTGGCCACCCCACTCACAACTGCTGCTTCTGTCTCTTCTGCTTTTGACAAGAATTGCGTTTATTTAGACACAGAACGTCTTTACAACCACATCAAACAGGAGACTTTTCAGATTCACTCCACTTCGCATCAACACCAGGTGCTGGTCAAACGAGCGCAGAAACGGTAGAGGTGATGAGGAGCTTCAGTAGAACATCAGTGAACGGCAGTCAGTAGGGGTGCACCGAAATTAGAATTCTTGGCCGAAGCCGAACAAAATGAAACACTGGGCCGAAGGCTGAATACTGAACACGGTTTTTCATGTTTTTTCCCCCATATAATTTGCCTTTTTTTTTTTTTTCACCATTGCATAAATTAAATAGCCAAAATGTGCTTTTTACTTTTTTGTCTTGCTTTTCAAAGAAAAAAAATCAATTACAGAACAACAATTTAAAAATACTTATTTAACACTGAACATTTTTAACATTCTGGCAGACATTATACCAACAAAGCACAATTTAACTTAAAATGAGTAAGTTAGTAAAATGATATTTTCTGGCCATTTTTGAGACCCCCTTCTTGAATCAGGCATGTATTTTTTACTGTACAAATAAATGCAGCCTTGCTGACTTTTTTTAAAACATTATAAAATATTACAGATCCCATTTTGAACACTGTGTGAATGTTATAATAAATGTATTAATAAAGCTGTTGTAATTATTATTATCATTATTATTGTCTTAGTTTTTTTTATTTTATTTTACAGAACAACAGTAAAATTACACCGTGTCTACACCGGACGCGACAGTTGTTGCGCCGCAACAGCTAAAGTGTGTTTACACTGGACTCGACAAAGCGACAGTTGAAAATCATTTGAAATTTGTGTCAACACGTCACAAATAGAACGCAGCAGCAGTTTTCTGTCGGGGATTTCTGTCGCATCCAGTGTAGACAACATAGTAGGTTCTATTGTATTTTGTCACGTCGCACTGCGCCGCTCACGTCCGGTGTAGACACGGTGTCACAATACTAACATTTATGAATGTTGTTGGAGTTCTTGCTTTTTCTCAGCTATTATTTTGGCGGAAACCCACAGGAAGACCTCAGTGCTTCTTTTTGTTGACAATAGCAGATTTATAAATAATTCTCATTACAAATTTGAGAAGATGTTTGTTGCACGTATTGCATTGTCACATGCCTTGTAAAAATTCATAAAAATATTACTGAGCAACTGACGAGTAACATTGTTTCAGCACTAACAAGCAGATAGCGCCGCGAGCTCGTGCAGCGCTGTTTGAATACATACAAATTCATACATGTATTAGAAAACATAACATTCTGCAGTTTATTTACTAATTAAGGCCATTTCGCGATTTCAGTCATCATACAGTAACCAGCAACAACCATCCCTTCCTCCTCTCATCAAAGACATGCGATGCAGTACTAAACAGTACTCTCGCTGTCGGTGCTTGTAATGATTTTTGCATATTTCTCGGACACTTTTAAATGCTTCCACACTGCCTGCATGTTTGCTGCATTAGTGCGTGCCTCTATTTGATCACATCACGTCATTGTTCGGTACAATTTATTCGGTCTTTTTGCTTATCCCTAGCAGTCAGATGAGATGTTGTCAGGCCATGTTAGTAAGCCGTTATACTGTGTTCGTAGCACGTGCTTTTCAATTGTTCGCACAAATGCAGTGGCGCGTGCTTTATCCTGTATCATTTCATATTAAAGTGCGAATGAAACTATGAGCATGCGTGTCAGATCTGCGTCACGTTCAGCAGCGGCAGCTCTTAAAGTAACAGCAGCCAAATAACCTAATAACCCCGCTGCTGTGATACTTGTTCATCAAAGACCAAAATATAAAAAGTGGAAATCAATAACTTTTGTAGCTTCAAGGATTCATCTATATTTTCTAGTTTCTACATTAATTTGAAGATTGAATGTGAAATTATTGCAATATAAAAGTATATTTAAAAACATTAATGTTAGGTGGGATCAATCGTGATTACTTAATTTCAGAAAAAAATGTTAGTTAATTTTTTTTAATCGATTGACAGCACTAGTCATGATATTTTTTTCAGCGTTCAGCAATGTTTCATATGTATCTGTTTACATAGTTCTTTTTTTTTTAAAGGAGCCGTAATTTTTTTTTTACCAAACAGCCATAGTTGTAAGCTAGATTTCATTTGAAACTAGATTCTTTTTTTTTTTTTTTAATGCTATAAAATTTATTAGATAAGGTTTTCTTCACTTCTTCTGTGAGCATTATTGATTGTTGATGCAAATTATGCATTCAACTGATTAATTGAAAGTTTGAAAGAACTGTTTAGCCTAAACAGTTTAAACTTCCCAACTCTGTTTCTGCTCCTGAGGTAAACAAGAGATGTTTAAATAGCTTTTGTTTAACATTGTCTTGCTCTAGTCATGAGGCACAGAAAGTGTGCGTGAAACTAGTGTAAAAGAAACACATGAAGTATTCACAATATTCGTATGTGCCTAATAGTTTTCCCATCCCCTTCAGAGTCTGTACCTTTTATCTGTTGTCCTATAATACCTGTCATACACACAAATGTAGCGTACAATAAGATATCTTACAGTAGATTCATGTCTACCTCATATGACCTAATAATTACTCCTAAAACATCTTAGAATTCTAAATACCACATAACAAAAAATCATTGTTCCTCATCTTTATGTAATCTGATATTAGTTAATGCTGTGCTAAATTGCCAGTTTATATTTTAGAACTCTGTGGATCAGTTTTCTAACTGCATATATTCATGTGTGTTCAGAGGGTGTTCCTCAGGTGTACTACTTTGGGCCTTGTGGGAAATACAATGCCATGGTGCTGGAGCTGCTGGGCCCCAGTCTGGAGGACCTGTTTGACCTCTGCGACAGAACGTTTTCCCTCAAGACCGTCCTGATGATCGCAATTCAACTGGTCAGTGTGATCTCTCACTCAAAGGTGTTAAAAAAGAATAAAATTTATTAGTTCCAACCTGACATATACCTCTATCATAGATCACACGGATGGAGTATGTGCACACAAGAAGTCTGATCTACAGGGACGTTAAGCCTGAGAACTTTTTAGTGGGCCGGCCAGGGACCAAGCGGCAGCATACGATCCACATCATAGACTTTGGGCTTGCCAAAGAATACATCGACCCTGAGACCAAAAAACACATCCCTTACAGGGAGCACAAGAGCTTAACAGGGACAGCTCGCTACATGAGCATCAACACACACCTGGGGAAGGGTAAGAGCCACACACAGGGAAGATTTACTCTGTTAGGGCTTAGGAAGGGTTATTAGAATTTCATGGGGGATAAAGACTAAAGTACGCCTTAAAACCTAGCTTAGCTGTTAGTGACACAAATCTCTACATGCAGCCACAGAGTTTAGATTTAGTCATGATGCATTGATGAGATGCAGGTGCTCTTTTTGGCTCAGGATTTTGCACTGGTTTTGATTTTTATGCTAAATGCATACAATCATTTTGTGCTGTGAATTAAGACTCGTGACTGACTGAAGACAGATTCTAGTGCAGCTAGCGGTTTCATAATTTTGCATGTCTTTTTTATATTGCAGAGCAAAGCAGGCGGGATGACTTGGAGGCGCTGGGTCATATGTTTATGTACTTTCTACGAGGCAGTCTGCCCTGGCAAGGTTTAAAGGTATTGTTGTAGGTGGTTTGCTGCCTTCATAAATTTTGATTTAGGAGTTTGTTTCGAAAACAAATATTAACTGTGAAAATGATACCATTTTAGAAAAATGCAGTTTGTTTTATTCTATTACATTTCTTTGAATATCTTAAAGCACATTTTATGGTATATATGGGAGAGTATCAGTTCTGCAAATAAAAACTTAGACTTCAAATAAGGTAAAATAAAAATCTATGGCTAGAGTTTCCCCTCCATTCAATTGTCTCATTCTCTTAACTGTGTTTGGATGCTATCTTTCAGGTTTGAGAGTCTTATCTCACTCAGCTAATGTCTGAAACAGTGATGAGCCCCACTATCTGTCACTATCGTGGGAAGTCAGCAGAATAACCAATAGCTATACAGCCTTGATAAGCTGACCTATTTAGAAGAATTAACAAGATGTTTAAAAATGTGTTTGTTTACAGCACACATTTTTCTGGTTTACGGGAGAAAAAAAACTTAAATCCTTGTGACTTTCCTCTTGAATGACAAATACTAATCATAATTTAGCCTATTACAGGGATCGAACATTAATTGAACACTTGTTACCGTTTTATTGAGGAAAATTAAATCGCAATAATTATCGTTTTATCACCTAACCCTACTTTCAGTGTACTACATGGCAGCTATGTGGGTTAAGGTTAGATTCAGGGGTAGTACCTATTTATTACCCAGTTATTGCATTTACTATAGTGAGCACATAGTATGTACATGCTGAACAGGACTGTGAAATAAAGTGCTAATGCCAGTAGTACAAAAGATAGCAATTTAACAATTAGTATAATAGTATCACTTTTGTTTTTACTGCACAAATATCTTTATGGATTCCCAAAATGTTCTTATCTTTGTTTCATTCATTAAGGCCGACACACTGAAGGAGCGCTATCAGAAAATTGGAGATACCAAAAGGGCAACCCCTATAGAAGTTCTCTGTGAGAGCTTCCCTGGTAAGCAGGTTCTTTTTCAAAGAATATCTTGTGCGCTCTCATCTCCAGTGCATTGCCTTAACTTTGCCATCCTTTCACAGAAGAAATGGCCACCTACCTGCGCTACGTGCGGAGACTGGATTTCTTTGAAAAACCGGATTACGACTACTTGAGAAAACTCTTTACAGACCTCTTTGACAGAAATGGCTATGTCTTTGACTATGAATATGACTGGGTCGGCAAGCCGCTGGTAAGTCTAATTGGATGTCATATCAAAAACCACTTGTATGTGATTTAACAAAGTACATGGATATTGAGTTTTCTACGTGTCTATTCAGCCGACTCCAATAGGACCCATGCCTAGTGACACACCTCTGCAGCCCAGCAGCAGAGACAAAGCACAACCACAGACCAAAAACCAGGTGGGATAAAAGTCACTATTCCATAATGCTTTTGTAAATTACACACATTCATTTTTTGTTCAGTTTCATAGTATATGGTGATAAGTTGTAGTTTAATTGCTTTGAGTGCCACTTTAAAATAAAATTAATTATTGAAACATAACTGTTCAAACGGACTATCATCCATATTTATATTTTGTCATTTAATTTCTATTATAATCATATGTGAACAGCACATTGGCATTTTTTAAACTCAGTTACTTCAATCATTTAAAAATGATTTATTAATTTGTTAAATTAACTTTTTTGAAATATTAACCAATTTAAATGTATTTATTTGGCAATTTGACAAAATATTTTTACTTTACATTTTATTATTAATTTCTTTATTTATATGATCATATTTATTATATTTGACATTTCACTTCCAGTTTTACAGTCATATTTTTATTGATGTAAAACAGTAAGAATGGGCCACAGTTATTACTTTTAAGTACCAGCTTCCCTTTTTTTTATTTTCTTTAGTTATCTTTGGAGAAACAGTGAAACAGTGTAATTTTTGAAATGTTATCTCAGTGTTTTATGATTCCCTTTTAAACCATGTCAACAGTGTTTTTTTGTTTTTTACTCATCAACAATCCCAAGACAACTTCCTGCAGCCAGAGTAGTTTTTGCTAGTCTGAAGATCTGTCATTTCCTCAAATGCTGTCATTCATTAGACGGTGGTATTTCCATGTCTTGGTCACAGTCCCTTAGATAAATGAAGTCTGTTACATTCTATGTTTTGATATGACTGGCTAGAGCTGTTTGTGGAAGATAAGGGCTTAGCTTCCCTCTCCATCTCTGCATGTTGCGTGCTCTCTTGTTTTTTTCACTCACACTTTTATTTCCACCTCTGTCCTGTTAGCTAGAGTAGTCTGCTTGTGCATGGAAGGCGTTCCTCTTTAAACTCGTTCTGTTCTTTTTTTTCTTTACACCCTCACCTCTTTTCAAAAACATCTCTTATGCCCTTTGCCACCCCC
>JAFVLL020035439.1:18765-41797 GCA_021397915.2 Tor tambroides
AAAGTATTGTTATTCAAATGAATACAGGAATATGTCAGGGTACCGGCACATGTTTACCTTTTTGTTAGAGCACAATATTGGGTTCAAAAATATGGATTTTACTTGAAAAAGGATATATAATTACATGTTTGGTGTTTTCTCTTGCATGGTCCAGGGAAAGGACTGGTACGGTACCCACACATTCACAGCACAATGCACACAGAACAATATGGAACATCCCTTTTGCATTAAAGAAGTTGTTCAACAGAGGGAGCAGTTACTGAGATTCCATTCTCAACAGCATTGTCAACTGCATTGACATACTGAATTTTCCAATAAATTCTTACATATGAAAAAAAAAATGCTGCAGGAGAAATTACAAAGAAACATTTAAAGAGAAAAATTTTCTTCTTCAATTCAGAGTTAACTTGTATGTGTTTTGAGGATGTTACCCGAACACTGTTTCTGATATTCAAATGTTAAACTTTTATGAGCTTCATGCTCTAGAAAAACCATAGATATTTGTTTTTAAAACTTCTAGTTTGTTTCAGCTCTTAGTCAGGCTTGTGCAGTAATAGCAACAAGCTACAAGCAACAAGCCCAGTAAAATGCCCAGATACAGTTTTTGATATTTTGTGGCATGTAAAAGCTGCAAAAAATTGTCTAAATGACAACAAAAGTAAAAATTACTAGTTTCATTGTAGAAATATTCTATTTGCAGAAAGTTTGTCCAACATACATATTATTTATATGTTTTTTGTAAATGTCTTGTGCATGTAGATATAAATAGCCTAAATATTTAAAATGGCAGAAATACTGCAGTAAAACTTTTTAAATACAACCATCTTTTATAAGAAGCCATCTTACTTTAGATACACCAAAAAAGCAAGCAAGCAGTATATAATTGAATGTTTTTGTGGTATCATAAAGCACCATATGACTCTTAAATCTTAAAAAATGTAGTATTTCAGGAAGAAAAATTACCACTTAATCGCAAACCCACACATGAGTGAGTACAGATAAAGTAGAACGCTATCTAAAAATGCTACTAAAGTAGAGTCATCTATCAAGTTCCATTAGCAAAAAACAACAGCCATGACAAATGATCAGAAATTTACCTGTATACATTCAATTTATATCACAACATAATTACTTACTTTAACTATAAATCCAAATGACCTAATTAAGATCAATTTTGTATTCTTATTCAGTCATCTTCACATTGTAAAGCTGCTCGTCCATCACTGAATATGTGTTTAGGAGCTATAACTTCTCATTTTCACTTTTTCTTGTAATTTGGTATTTAATTGCCACTTTCTACCACTAAAACATGCATGTGGATTAAAAACATCCTCTAATTTCTCTGAGGTCAATGTGCCTTTAAATAGCAGGGCTGCTTTTGTTTTTTGACGGTCATGGTAGTAATAGATTTAACTACAATGAGGGCAAGTAATCCAGACTGAGCCCTGCATTGTTCAGCCAAAAGCATAAACTGTGTGAGAGACAGTTTGCTCTCAGTTTTGCTTTACCAAATTTTCAATGAATGTTTTCCAGTCTGGTGACCAGATTTGCAATAGAAAATGTCACTGATAGGTCAGTTTAATGTGGAATAAATAGTTACAGATTAACCACTTGACTTTTCTGTTATTAATTTCAAATAAAAAACTAGGATAGAAATAATAACCAGACTTTCTGTTATTAATTTCACATAAAAAACACTAGGACAGAAATAATAACCAGACAAGCAAAAGTTTCAGTCAAGAGATTTTATTTAGTGCATATGTTGTCGCACAATTTATGTTGTCTAGTTGAAAGAGGTTATTCTCCTGAGGGACCCAATTCTTGGGGCCGTTCCTCCCCAGTCGCTGTACTTCCTGTATTCACCTGGTCCAAGGTAGTACATTCGTCCCCTGTAGTTGGGCTGCTCGTATAGAAGCCAGTGACCGTCCATCACGTGACAGGAGTGGATGTCAGATGTATGGAAGCGGTCCATGATGTTAGGGCAGTCTTCAGTGAGTTCTATCATCTGACCTCCCATATCAGCCCGGTCATATAGCCTCATTCTGTAGTTACCAGTATACTGCAAGAAAATATGGATTTGGGATATACATGTGTTTCTGCAGTCAAAAGCATTTTATTTATTTGTACTGATGAGCTAGTGCATGGCTGTTTTTTTAACAGTATTTATTTGCTGATTCCAATAAATCACTTACCATGGGGATCATACGGCATGATCTGATACAGTTACTGAAGCCAATCATACGCTGACAGTCAGAATACTCGCCCTTCCGCAGGAAGTACTGCTGTCCCATATAATTGGGGTTTTCATACACCATGAAGCAACCATTCTCTACCCTGATGGAGTTGCATTGGGTAAAATAGGGGTGCAGGTCTGCACAGTCGCTGTTGCACTCATGATAGCGACCCTGAAAGTTCCTGTCCTCGTAGAAGATGATCTGTTAAAGATAAAAGGTACAATAAATCTATTATAAATTATATATGAAATAATTTGAATTTGCAGCTGTAAAGTGGCTTCATGTTATAGAAAACCATTATGACTCTATTAGTCTATGAGAATGAGAGATGCCATCTTACCTTTCCGATAGTCATGTTGGCATCTGGCAGGGCTACTGCTCGACACTAGCATCCAGTTTCTCACTGTCTTTTATAAAACCTAGAAGCTGCTCTGTGATTGCACAGCATAAAGTATTGTCATTCAAATAAATCTAGCCCAGAGAGAAAGTAATAGGGGCTAGAATCAGGGGGGGCAATAAAACAATCTGATTATGTTTGGCTTGGCCCTGGTGTAGTTTTTCCATATTCATCAAAATGCCCCGTCCTGTCCTGCTAGCAGAAGCCTTAGTCTGACTGCAATCAGCACAATGAATCAATGCAAATGCAACAGGTCTTATACTGAATCAGTTGAGTAATGGATGGCTCATTTAAGTCTGGATAAAGCTGCAATATTATTATATGATTCATCTTATATACTGACCGAACTGAAAATACCAATAAACTACATGAAAGTGGAACATGAGATAAAAAAAGAAAACATTGCGCTCATTTATAAGCAGTAGTATTTAATTAGTCTGCTATAAGTAGAAACACAGTTACATTATGAAAAATATAGTGTTAAATATTAAGCAAAACATTCTATGAGTCAAAAACAAGCAAATTTATAGATTTAAAATGTGAAAACATTTATTTCTGAGGTAACATATAAGAGCATTTAAAGCATAAAGGCTGCATACAGTAGGCTGTTTTTCAACTTGATTGCCTGTGTTGCTTAACATGGCAGACCCGTGTTAAGTAATAGAAGTAATAGGTGTGTGTGTTTACAACAGTGTATATTACATTAAAAAATAAACAAATATTAAAAAACTGCTGAGCAGCCTGTATGAATGATAATTCTAGTTATCGATTATTCGTTTGATGGAGCCCACAAGAGCACTCAAGCCTCCCCATTCAGTGAATCTTGTGTATTCTCCAGGTCTTATGAGGTACATCCTGCCTTTGTAGTTGGACTGTTCAAAGAAGAGCCAGTTTCCGCCAATCACCTTGCAGGAGAATATGTGGTTTGTTTGGAACATGTCCAAGACATTTGGACAGTCATCCACAAGAGCCATCATTTGACCTCCATACTCCATTCTCTCAAATAGTTTCACCTCATGAGAACATCCCTCTGTCTGATAGAGAGAAGTACAAAATGTGTTTAAATCAACTACTATCTTAATACTATCTAATTTTTCACTCATTCCAAAAAAGTTGATCTTTATCATTACTTTCAATCTAGCTCACTCAAGCATATAGTATAATCACCATGGGAATTTCACGGCAGGAGCAGACGCAGTCATTTTTGCCCAACCAGCTTTCAAAGTATGGGTACTCTCCTTTACGGACCAAGAATTGCTGGCCTTTGTAATGTGGTTGTTCATAGATCATGAAGCATCCACTCTCCACCATGATGGAGTTACAGCAGCCAAGATAACAGAGCATATCTGCACAATCACCACTGCATTCATACTGATGACCCTCAAAATTCTTGTTTTCATAGAAAATGATCTGTTAAAAAAAAAGAGAAGAAGGTCCATATGCATGCACAGTTTACAGGAAAACCAGTGTAAATAACTTGAATATAAGGTAAACAATATTTTTGTATGACTTTTCTTACTTTCCTTATAGTATTGCTTTACCTTCCCCATTTTTGACAGCAGTTGTGCCATGCGAGTGTGACACTCATTGGTGTATATATACACACGAAGTGCCGACACTGTATGTGTCATTCATATTATAATTACACACACAAAAAAATGCTTTTTTTGCCCTTTGGTTTTAAAACGTTTTGTTATAATTCTTTTGTTAAAAATATTGTCAGTACTGCCATTTTGTGAATGAATCAGGCAAAAAGAAAAAAAAAATGTGAGGCTGTGATCACATAGTGAACAGATGATACACAGAAAATCATTAATATCTACACCCAATATCCAATAAGTTGTTTGTAAGTTCCATGTAAGACTCGTCATGTGATATTAACTTTAATATATGAATTTACAATAGCCAGTTGTGTGGAAATTATTTTAAAAAATTATCAGTATGAAATTTTTAATTAAAAGTTATTAATAGAAATTATGAATAGGTTAAATATAAGTGTATGCATTTAAATCTATGCATATATTTATTCATTAATTCATGTTATTGTTTAATTTAACTAATTTTAACTCCAATTTTTATGCTACTATTTCTTTTGGACACATTATATTACATTTTTAAATTTATGCTCATTATGTGCCTATATAGTGGTTGGCCAGTAAAAAAAAAAGTATAAATTATCAAATAAATTATATATATATATATATATATATATATATATATATATATATATATATATGAACTGTATTTTGACTATATTTTTTAATATATACTGTATATACTTTACAATCTAATTAATATATTTGAATACTCTTTAATCAATAGCACTTTATAGTTCACTTACAACAGGGTTTACCTGAACCAAACTTTGTCTCACTAAGTCACACCCCATATTTACATTGTTATAACAGTCCTGCTTTTTAATGTTTATCTATATGAACACTGTATTAAACATAAGCCATGTTATTATAAAGCAAGTTTTCTACACTTCATCTGTTTATCATTAGTTATTTTACATAAGTGAGCATTAAGATACAGCACAAGCAGGGAGTCTCATGGAGGAAGATGTCTCCATAGTTTTATTCAGTTCTACGAACAGTGTCAAGCAGTCTGGCAGCCTATAGCAAGTGTCGCCATCAGGCAGTGACTCCTCCAGGTAGAGGGTGCAAGAACAAAACTCAAAACACTTGAGCACAGACACCATTTTATTTAGTGTGTGAAAAAGGGCATACAGCAGACATTTCACAAGGACTCCTTTCATTAGAGATCCATGATTCGTCTGACGGAGCCCATCCTTGAACTCATGCCGCCCCAGTCACTGTACTTCCTGTACTCGCCAGGCCTCAGATAGAAATGCCTGCCTGTATAGTTGGGCTGCTCATAAACAAGCCAGTGACCATCCATAACGTGGCAGGAATGGAAGTCAGACATGTTGAAGCGATCCATGAGGTTGGGGCAATCATCCTCAAGCTCCATCATCCTGCCACCCATGTCCTGGCGCTCATACAGCCTCATTCTAAAGGGCCCACGATGCTAATGAATAAAGAATAGGAAGTTAAGGCTGAGTGCTTAATTTTAATCCATTAAAACAAGAACATTTATACTTTAGATAAGAAATAGCTCCAGTCTTTACCACTGGGATCATACGACATGATCTGACGCAATCGTTCATTCCCATCGTACGCATGTAATCAGGGTACTCGCCCCTTCTCAGAAAGTACTGGCGGCCCATGAAATTAGTTCAGTCGTAGACCATAAAGCAACCGCTTTCCACTCTGATGGAGTGACAGCGATTGAAGTAGGAATACAGGTCAGCGCAGTCACTCATGCACTCATGATAATGGCTGCCGAAGTTCCTATCCTCATAAAAGATAATCTAGAGGAACCAATTTACATAATGAGAGCAGCACAATAATAATTCATGTATGGCTAATATGTTATTCTAATTCATACAGACCTTTCCCATGTTTATGCAGGCTTTGAACTTTTTCCTATGCAGGTGCCAAATGCTGCTGGAACTATAAATATATCCAAGAAAATAATGGTAGTACTGTTTGTTGTCATTTAAATCACAGTGTACTCATGTCCGCAGAAACTGCACAGAAATATTGCAAACATGGACAGTTTTACCCTAAACAATCACTTTGATTGCCTCCGTAACATTAGTTTTTCCAGCAAAAGCTGCTCTGTTGAAAGCTACTGGAAAGGTCTGGGGAAACAATATAACAATAGTGTTATTTGTCTGGATTTATTTTAGCATTACATGTCACAAGTCTGTTTGTCTGTTTAAATAAGAATATTTAATTGAAACTCAGAGGATTTGTTCTTGAAATTGTGAAATGCCGCTAGTATAGCCGATTGCGGATGTTTATAAGGAAATCTGTTCAAGAAACATTTGTATGTACAGTTTTGTCAACGAAAGTCCCACTGCCATGATCTACACTATATTGCCAAAAGTATTGGGTTGCCCTCTTCTAATGATCAGGTTTGACTACTTTAGTAATTTCTATGAGTACAAATCTTAATGTTAAAGCATATAATGATATTCTAGGAAATTGTGTGCTTCTAATATTATAGCAACAGTTTGGACAGGACCCTTTTCTATTCTAACATGACAATCCCTCTGTGTATAAGGCAAGGTTCAAAAAGAAAATGACACCCCCTTCTTTAGAACAGAAAAATGCACTTCCAAATCTGTGGCAACAACGATGGGAACATAATTCATGTATTTAAAAACTGTATTTCCATCCATTCAGTTGTCTCATTCTCTTAACTGTGGTTTGATGCTATCTTTCAGGTTTTAGAGTCTTATCTCACTCAGCTAAGGTCTGAAACAGTGATGAGCCCCACTATCTGTCACTATTATGGAAAGTCAGCAGAATAACCGAATAGCTATACAGCCTTGATAAGCTGACCTATTTAGAAGAATAAAAACATATCTTTAAAAATGTTTGTTTACAGCTTTTTCTGGTTTATAGGTGGAAAAAAAGACTGAAATCCTTGTTTCTTTCCTGTTGAATGACACATACTAATCATAATCCAGCTTATTACAGGGTTCCCACTATAATGGAAAATATGGAAATATCAAGGAAGAATCATAAATGAAATAGTCTTATTAATTCTAAAGTAAATTTCATGAAAGTGTCGGCTCTAAAATATTCTGTTGGCTAGAAATTCTGAGCTCAGTCTTTATAGGATAAGGACTTTAAATGAAGTTTTCCAAGGGTTCCACTTAAATCCCAAAGTATACTTTTGATGGCAAAAATTGCGTCACAAAGAAAGCTTTCTTCATTACGCAATTTTCATCATCAAAAGTGTCACAGTACAACAGCACAGACTACTAGGTAGTTCTGCGCATGTGTCAAACTTAACTTATTCTGACTGTTTGAGTTTTATTAAAATTAAAAACAGTGTTTCTCCTGTTTGTCTGCATTGTTTTATCCGGCTTTAAACTAGATTAAATCACTGAGTCATTTGTGTTCTTTGCTGAATTAAAGCACTTCACATCTCACAGCACTGTTTGGAGGTCACGTGACCGAGAGTTACAATATCAGTGAGTAAACGCATCTGCTCTAGTTAGCTCGTGCTGTGCTGCCGTTTGAACTTTTAGCCTAGCACATAAATGGTCCGTGTGGCGCGGTTTAAATGAGTACTGCTGTTTCATTCCCCTTTTGGCTCATAAACATTATATTGAACATTTATTGAACTCTTTTTCGTTTTAAGGAAATTTAAGTAAAAATTTTTGTTTTATCGCACAGCCCTACTTTCAGTGTACTACATGGTAACTACATGGGTTTAATGTTAGATTCAGGGGTAGTACCTATTTATTACCCAGTTATTGCAATTATTATAGTAAGTACATAGTATGTACATACCGAACAGGACTGTGAAATAAAGTGCTAATGCTAATAGTATAAAAGGTAGCAATTTGCTGAACAAATGTCCTGTTTCATTCATTAAGGCTGACACACTGAAGGAGCGCTATCAGAAAATTGGAGATACCAAAAGGGCAACCCCTATAGAAGTGCTTTGTGAGAGTTTCCCTGGTAAGCCCCTTCTTTTTCAAATGGCCACATATCTTGTGTTCTCATCTCCAGTGCATTGCCTTAACTTTGACATCCTTTCACAGAAGAAATGGCCACCTACCTGCGCTATGTGCGGAGACTGGATTTCTTTGAAAAACCGGATTACGACTACTTGAGAAAACTCTTTACAGACCTCTTTGACAGAAATGGCTATGTCTTTGACTATGAATATGACTGGGTCGGCAAGCCGCTGGTGAGTCTAATTGGATGTCATATCATAAACCACTTATATATGATATAACCAAGTACATGGATGTTGAGTTTCCTATGTGTCTACAAAGCCGACTCCAATAGGACCCATGCCTAGTGACACACCTCTGCAGGCCAGCAGCAGAGACAAAGCACAACCACAGACCAAAAACCAGGTGGGATAAAAGACACTATACTCTAATGCTTTTATAAATTACACACATTCCTTTTCTGTGCAATTTCATAGTATATGGTCAAGTGTTAAGTTGCAGTTCAATTGCTTTGAGTGCCACTTAATTAATTCCTTCATTTTATTTTCATTTTTTTTTAAAGGGGTTGTATGATGTTGCTAAAAAGAACATTATTTTGTGTATTTGGTGTAATGCAATGTGTTTACGTGTTTTGAGGTTCAAAAAACACATTGTTTTCCACATACTGTACATTATTGTTGCTCCTCTATGCCCCGCCTTTCTGAAACGTGCCGATTTTTACAAAGCTCATCATTCTGAGAAGCGAAGTGTGTTCTGATTGGCCAGCTATCCAATGCGTTGTGATTGGCCGAATACCTCAAGCATGTGACAGAAATGTTACACCCCCACGCCGCGCCGCATAAACACAACACCATGTCTGCATTTGTGATCGTAGAAACGCCAAACAAGCACTACTCTACACAGCTACACAGCTCTACATAGCAAATTCTTTAAATATCGAAACGTACTTACAGGCTGTGAGTCAGAAGCACCAGACTGTCCTTGCGACATTGGAATAGTGTTCACAGCCATTCATAGTATTCACATTGTAGGCCACGCTTAAGGCCATTGCATACTGAGTCCGAAATTTTTGCATGCGTTTTTCTGTTTTTTCGTATTCCTCATCCTTTCCTATCAAAATGCATGCTACGGATGTGAAAATGCAGAAAATCGAACCTGATCCGAATTTTTTTATGACAGATGAAAGTTTCGGAGGCAGTGTGTAAACGTGATTGACACAACGTGAGGTCGTATTTATTTTTTAACGTGCAAAAATTTCGGACTCCGTGTGAAATGACCTTCACTCTCCAGGATCAGGAAATAGTTCTCCGTGAAATGCGCTGCAAACACTCGAATATTTGCTTTGTACTGTTCTGGAACAGTACTTGTAAATATAACTTAACCACTGATTTCTAGTTGTGTACTTCATTTGGAAGGCCAAACAAAGTACTTTCACTTTCACAACGAAACACACAGCGTCTCCATGACATGGCGTCGGCAACAACAATACTACAGCACGAATAAAAGTTACGCCTTCTTTCATTGCGTGTGTGTTTGGGCGGTGTTATGCAAATCTTCCCACACCGTGACGTAGACGTGGGGGCGTGTTTGAATGAGCCGTTTTAGGGGGGCGTGGCAGAGTCTTAACTTTTATAAAGAATATCTCTTTGGGTTTGAGACTTTAGTGTTTGCTACTTCAGGGATCTTATCTATGCACGAACAGCTTGTAACACTCCAAAGAGAAAGGAAAACTTAAAATCGCATCATATGACCCCTTTAATAAATAGTAATTATTTATTATAATTTTTTTAATGAAACAAGATTGTTCAAACTGACTAATATGCATATTTAAAACTGTTAATTTAACCATTATTTATATTTTGTAATGAATAAATTTTATTTAATAATTTAATCGTGTGAACGGCACATTGGCATTTTTTAAACTCAGTTACTTCAGTCATTTAAAAATAGTTTATTAATATATTGTTAATTTCACTTTTTTTTTTAAAACATTAACTAATTGAAATATATTTATTTGTTAATTTGACAAAATACTTTATTTACATTTTATTATTATTTTATATGATATTTATTATATTTGACATTTCACTTACAGTTTTACAGTACTTGTTGATGTAAAAGAGGAAGAATGGGCCACAGTTATTACTTTTAAGTACCAGCTTCCCTTTTTTATTTTCTTTTGGTTATTTTTGGAGAAACATTACTTTATGCAGTGCCATTTTTAAATGTTATCTCAATGTTTTATGATTCTCTAAACCATGTCAACAGTATCTTTTTGTTTCACTCATCAACAATCCCAAGACAACTTCCTGTAGCCAGAGTAGTTTTTGCTAGTCTGAAGATCTGCCATTTCTTAAAAAGGCTGTCATTCTTTTAGACGGTGGTATTTCCATGTCTTGGTCACAGTCCCTTAGATAAATGAAGTCTGTTACATTCTAAGTTTGATATGATTGGCTAGAGCTGTTTGTGAAAGATAAGAGCTTAGCTTTCCTCTCCATCTCTGCATGTCGCGTGCTCTCTTGTTTTTTCACTCACACTTTTATTTCCACCTCTATCCTGTTAGCTAGAGTAGTCTGCTTGTGCATGGAAGGCGTTCATCTTTAAACTCGTTCTGTTCTTTTTTTCTTTACACCCTCATCTCTTTTCAAAAACATCTCTTATGCCCTTTGCCACCTCCCACCCCTTCCCCCCATCGCTGTCATGCCAGTCTCCAGAACCTAAAGGAAGTGAGTCCCAGCCCACTCCCGTGACCAACAGGGAGCTCCTGGGGTCGCACCTCACGGCCGATAGGCTGGGGGGCTCTGTCCAGGTACTGGGTGTTTGCGCAGTACTGCATGCCTTTGGTGTCGATCTCTTCCTTTCTCTGTTCTTGTCTTTCTGTTTCTTTCATCCTCTCACTTGAGACACCTCTATCCATTTTCCAGCTGTGAACACTTAAATGGTCTTTTCTTCTTTTGCCTTTGTCTAACACACATCACACATCACTTGCACGCTCTTGATGGTTAGGCTTGGGATCTGGTGACTTCAGTGTGAAAATACTGCTTGTATTGTATATAAGTAGCCTAGCAAAACAAATGGATGTTTGTTTGTGTACTTCTAGTTATGCAGGCTGTAAATTTTCATTTGAGAAATATTAGTCCCAAGATTTCCAACTAAACTCATTTTCTGTGTTAGCATATTTCCATTATCTAACTAAGCGCTGCTCTTTCATTTTCCATTTCCCTACATTCTTCTTAACCTTCCCTGGTTGGTGCTAAGCAACCTGATTTTTGAACATTTAAATTATTTAAAAAAGTGTCCTTAATAGGTTACTAAGCCCCAACCCCAGTTACATAAACTGTTAAATACGAAGTGTGAGTTAGATGAAATGCATTCCAGTGTGTACTGTGGTTTTGTGTTGTTATTCATCTTTGCCAATCTGTATTAAAAACTCATTGCCTGCTTCTTTAAATTAATGTTCAGGTTATGAGCTCAACCAACGGAGAAGTGAATACAGACGATCCCACGGCGGGACACTCCAACGCTCCCATAACTGCCCCTGCTGAGGTAGAGGTGGCCGATGATACAAAGTAAGTACAATATTTACAAAACCATTAATGCCCAAATTTCCCATGCAAATGTTTTCTTTTAAATCATTTGCATAGTTTTTCATACTGTGCAGTTTTGTTTGTCTATTTTAAGTGTATTCAATAAAGATAAAGAAACTGAAAAGATTTGCCCACCAGCCACTAAGGTTGCAGTGTAGAGTCAAAGGAAAATATAGGTTTTGGTTTCATTGCTAGGAATCAATGATCAGTTTATTAATTTTTATATGAAATAAGTGTTTTTATTGTTAAACCTGAAATATAAATATTAAGTAACTTAAAAGCTTAAAATATTTTCAAATATTTCCTTGGCAACTAACTGAACTACAGTAAGCTTTAGTAAAATCACAAAAAATAAAATAAATTAGAGTTAAATCGAAATAAAAATCTAAAGAAACAAGCACAACAAAATTACTAAAATTTAATATAAAAACTAAAAATAAAAGTAGCTTTAAATAATTTTACAGTCATTTATAATTAAAGATTTTTTTTTAAGTAATTCTAAATATTAATAAGTAGTATAATAGTATCACTTATATATTTTATTTATTTATTTATTTTCTCAATTTTTTAAAATAATATATGTGACCCTGGACCACAAAACCAGTGATAAGTGTCAGTTTTTGGAAACTGAGATTTATACATCATCTGAAACCTGAATAAATAAGGTTAGTATATTACAATATGTGGCCGAGATACAGCTATTTGAAAATCTGAGGGTGCAAAAAAACTAAATACTGAGAAAATCGCCTTTAAACTTATCCAAATTAAGTTCTCAGCAATGCATATTACTAATCAAAAATTAAGTTTTGATATATTTACGGTAGGAAATTTACAAAATATCTTCATGGAACATGATCATAATATCCTCTTGATTTTTGTCATAAAAGTAAAATCAATCATTTTAACCCATACAATGTATTTTTGGGTATTGCTACAGATATACCCTTGCAACATAAGACTGGTTTTGTGTTCCATGGTCACATATGCAACACCTCATGGCAAGTTGTTACAAGTTCAAAACCATAGGAAGAGCTTTTATGCCATCTATAGTAAATGTATCAAAATGTTGTTAAAGCATTTATGTCTTTGTTTTGGTTACATATAGTTATGCACAATTGTGCAGTCTGATCCCATGCTAATGTTAGGAGACATTTGGGCCTTTTTGGTCCTAGTGGGTTTTTTAAATTTGCTTTCAACTGCCTAACTTAGATTGTGTTTGGCAAGTTTGAGAATGAAGGGAGGAGATTGCAAAACCATCTTCAACTCTTTCGCTCTTGTCAGGTGCTGTTGTTTTTTCAAGAGGAGGAAGAGGAAAGCGCTCCAGCGGCACAAGTGAGGAGGAACATCTTTGTAACGTTAAGAGTCACTGGTGCGTTTAAAGTCAAAAATAAAAGCAAAGGACTTGAGCTGATACATGGAGCTCCACCTCAGAACAGAAACTCACTGCCTCACTTTTGGCATCTGCTCAGAGAGGACACACGTCAGTACTCTGGGCTCTGACACTCTTTCTGAGGAAACAATTCAGTGGAACAAATAAATATATTTGTACAATGCAGGACACCAGAAGAGACCTCAGTGGTCAGAAATAAGATGATATATGTGACTGAATCCCAGATGGACTGTTTAAACTTGTATTTTAGATGACATGCAAAACCATTATTTGAGAACTAAAAGGCAACCAGACTCACACTTACACACAGACATCCGTTCACTTTGACACACTGGCTGGATGAGAGAGTGATGTGCTCCATGGTGTTTTCGTTTTTTTTATGGGATCAAAGTAATTGGGGAGCGACTGCTGACTGACACATGGAGAAAAGTACACCCGATTCAGACAACCTGTGTAAATTCTGTCGTTCCTTTTTGTTTTTGTAATTTAAAGTTGTTTTGAAGATCTGCTCTCCCAGTTTTACTCATGTTGTAGAATGTGTGAACATTTTTTAACCGCTCTTAGTGTTTCTTTATTTTCTCTTTTTTTGTTTTTTTTTTACTTGCTCTTTTTTTCCTGTCGATGTGGATGATGATGTTGTTGTAGGACAGTGGCTGGTCTCAGGTACTGTGGGAGATAGAGAAAAATGCATTGGATCTCTCCTCTGTGAATTGCACTTTTGGGGGGGAAAAAAGCAAACCGTTTGGCATTTCTGGCATTGAAATGAACAGGAAGCAAGAAATAAAGTCAGACGTGGGATCATTTATACAGCAGGCTGGTCTCTCCCAAAGGGACAAAAGTGATTCTCTCAGTCAAAATTGTGCTTTTTTTGTATTTCGCATTAGATTAAGTTACCTGGGAATCATAGTTTGTGCCTTTCCAAGTAAAACATTTAACACTAATGTGTCCCTCTCTACGATTCCTATCCAGGTGAGGTGTCCATGGCCCTCTCAGATTGTTTGTTCTCTACCGTGCGCTCCATGCCAGTCTAATGGAGCCTGTTGGCATTTCTCAGATTTCTTTTTCACTGTTGTAAAGTGCATCATAGCAAAGCTCCATGAAGACGTGAGTCTGTGGGTTTATACACAGTAACAGGTTGCCTATCAGAATGAGGATGTGTATTGATTTACATAACTATTAAATGTTGCTTTTCTTCTATGCCTCATAAGATGTTACATCTTGTGTCTGTGCACAATCACTGTTTGGGGTTTATGGTTGTGGTTATTTCAGTACAGTCAACATCATGTGACCATACAGAGGCAGTTGCAGTGAATCACCAGGATGCGGTGCCATAGAACACATCTGGAGCTGCAGGGCAAGTGTCTTAACTTTTATTGCACATGAAAGTGGGTGTCACACCCTTTATTGTAGTTTATTGTACAGTGGACATTTTTATACTTCCAAATGACATTCCCTCATTTATTAGATACAGCAGAGTCAACCGATTATGACATCCTGTGATTATTCAATCATTAACTTTTTTTATAACAAAGTCAAGAAGCATGAATGGACTGTTCTTACATAGAGTGTAGAGCAGTGGTTCTCAACCAGTTATTCATGATTTACTGAATGAGGATTAAGAATGAGGCTCTTTCAATTATTTTTTGCTCAGTTTCTATCTTATAAAATATTTTAGAGCTAGAAATAACTAGAAAAATGTATTCTTTATAAAAATGTTCATGAAGTTATATGATTGTATTAATTTACATGACTAGAAGGAATCTAGAAATTACGCTTTTAAAATCAGGCTACATCCAGGTTTTTCAAAACAGTGAAAATTCTTTTTTTTAAAGAAATAAAAAACTGTTGTTGAGGGGGTGAATTAAAGGGATAGTTCACCCAAAAAATAAAGTTCTGTCATCATTTGCTCACCCTCATGTTGTTCCAAACATGTATGACTTATCTATTTTGATATGTTGAACAATGTTGGTAACCAAACAGTTTTGGTTCCCATTGACTTCCATTATATGAAAAGAAAAGAAAAATACAAAAGTGAAATAAAAGTGAAACAAAAAAAAAATTAAAGTGAGTATATGATGACAATTTTTATTTTTGGGTTAAACTTAGTTGTGGTATTAGAGTGTTAATTTAAATGAACTAAATACGCATTTAATTTAGTGTTGCGGAGTAGCAAGAAGTAAATTTCGTGTGTGAATGAATGGATGCAGTGTTGCCAGATTTTCCTAAAAAGTAAAACAATCTAAATCGACTAAAATAAATTTCTCGGCCGCACACGAGATAAGGAAAAAAAATGTGGCAACAATATAGTAAATGTAGTGCTGCTTGAACAGTAGGTGGGGATATTTGACAACTGCTACATTATTGTGTTATGTGGATCATACACTTGCAAACAAAAATACGCGACTGTATTGTGGAAATACGGTTAATAACCGCGTGTTGTGGAAATTATCTTAAAAACCAAGACTGCTTATGTTTTGCGACTTATAACAACGAAAACAATACCACCATTGCCGCTCGTATTAAAGAGGATATGGCAACAAGGATGAGAGAGGGTGTGGCTTAATAACACGTCATGATAACATGAATCGAAAATAACAAGGCGCTACGCTATACTACCTTTTTCGCACTAGACAAATTCAACATTAAATAAGCTGCGTTAATATTTACCAACATGCCATTTTAAACTATTATAAGTCTTAATCCATGAAAGAGAATGTTAAAATTTCAATTCGCGCCTCCTCCATCGTGACTCATTTACGAAGTCAGCTGACCAAATCCTTAGGAACTGACTCTCACTACAGTGATGGACAGAGAGACTTTACACCAGACTCTGCAGTGAGGAAGCCGGCACTGGAGAAGGCAATATGCTGAGGTGGATAAAAGGGAATACGCATTTTTAGACGACTGAGGGTTGACTGTATCGCGTTAATCATGTCGGACTCCTCAGAAGCCTCTTTACCCGCTTTCAGGCGCTTGAGTTACTCAGTGGGGCATTTTCTCAACGACCTGTGCGCCTCTATGTGGTTCACATACCTGCTGGTGTTTTATCACTCAGTGCTGGGCTTTCAGAACACATATGCTGGTGTGTTGCTGCTAGTGGGACAGATAGCGGATGGAGTGTGTACACCGCTCATCGGTTATGAATCTGATAAGACAGCTGGCTGTGGATCATATGGGAAGAGAAAAACATGGCATTTAGTCGGTGAGTGACGAGGATCTTAAAGGGACAGTTCAGCCAAAAATGAATCTGTCATCACCTTGATGTTGTTCTAGACCTCTCTGACTTACAAAATAAGATTTCAGGGATGAATATTCACTTTAATTTTTATATTATGCCCTTATTATGTCTTTTGCATGTTAATATATGATATATTATTCTCATTTACTCTCTTTTTACTCTAACTAGGAACTATTAGCGTCCTCCTGTCATTCCCCTTTATATTTAACCAGTGCCTTGGCTGTGGTCTGGACACTCCACAGTGGGTCAGTCTCACTTACTTCACCCCCTTCATCGTCATCTTCCAGTTTGGATGGGCGGCCACCCAGATTTCCCATCTTTCCCTCATTCCTGAGCTGGTGACTTGCGAGCATGAAAAAGTGGAGCTCACTGCGTACAGGTAAACTCATGCAGATCTGCGCATGTAACGATCAACCATTCTCATGATGCTTGTTGGAGGACTTTGTCTGTAGTGACCAGGATAATGTCTTAGCTTTTTACTGTGTTTTGGTTGTATCCGTTAGGTATGCCTTTACGGTGATAGCAAACATCACAGTGTATGCAGTGGCCTGGCTGATGTTTCATTTTCAGACTCAGGAAGGAGATGATCCTGCCATTACGGAAAACCTTGGCCCGGTTGACATCCCTGTTTTCAGAGTGAGTGCTGAAGTTTTTGTGCTGAACTGAACCCTTTTTCATTTCATCCTGCATTATAAAAGAGCTCAATTTAAAGACCCCATTATTTTAATTTTTTGTGACTCTGTGGGGTAGTGCACTCCTAAATTATCTTTGATCAGATAATATATTTAAAATTATACTCCATATTACACACTAGCATACAAAGTTTTTTTTTTTTTTGAAAGACAAATGAAAAGAAAAAAATTCTGATACAACTGATAGAATTTTTTTTTAAAAATAAATTGTTCTTTTGAACTTTCTATTCATCAAAGAATCCTGAAAGAAATGTTACCATTTCCATTTAACAGCACAACTGTTAACATTGATTATAATAAGAAATGTTTATTAAGCACCAAATCAGAATATTAGAATGATTTTTGAAGGATCATGTGACTGGATTAATGATGCTGAAAATCCAGCTTTTTCAACACAGGAAAAAATTACTTTTTAAAATATATAAAAATAGAAAAGAAAAATTAAATTGGAATAATATTTCATAGTAGTTCTGTTTACTTTTTTTTGACAGGGAAAATGTGTTTAAACTAAGAGGTTCAGTTTTAATTTAATGTTGACTTAAAAGTCAGTATAAATGTTATATTTGGGTGGGCATGGTTTCACTCAGCCTTAGATGTCCCAGCAAATTTCTCTCAGATGCTTCTTTAAATGAGTAGTTAAATATGTTAAATGCATATAATCAACAGTTTATGGTTTTCAGCTGATCTTTTTATAGACCAGCCTTTTTAGTCTTTACTTCTGTTGATGTTAACCTACCAGGTTACATAACGTAGGTCAACTTTATACAGTAATATCTGTTCACACTCAGGATCTAAGTCTTATAGTAGTGGGCATTGGAGCTCTGTTCTCGCTGTTCTTTCACCTGGGCACACGGGAGAGGGGGTCACGTCCCCATCAGGAGGAGGAGGGCTCTAGTCCTGGGGAGCGCCAGCCTCTTCTTAACAACACCACTGTGGCTCCTGCTCCCACCAGTCTGCTGCAGTGGAAGCACTGGCTGCGACAGCCATCATTCTACCAGGTTAGCAGCCGATTCCCATATTACTCTTCAGTGGCATGTAATGTAATTCTCAGCTTTTGTGATTAATCTGAAAAGTGGCTTGAAACACAATGTTATCACTTAATCACAGTGGTGTGAATGTGTTCAGGATACAGTATTTAGTAATTGTCTGTAATGACTGATTATCAGAAAGTTAGTATCTTCTCTAAACCCTGCTCTGTTATTCAGGTTGCTGTGCTTTATATGTCCACCAGACTGATAGTGAACCTGTCGCAAACATACATATCCATGTATCTCACCTACACACTAATGCTTCCAAAGGTAAGGCAACTGTAGTAATACTACACTTTGCACCCAGTTCATCAACAAAAACATCAAAGCAAAAAGGCAGTGATCTCTGTTTGATCTTCTCTTTTGCAGAAGTACATAGCCACCATTCCCCTGGTCATGTTCCTCAGTGGTTTCGCTTCCTCGTTTATCATGAAGCCTCTAAGCAAACAAATAGGCAAATGTGTGAGTATGAGTTTGCATGTGTATGTTTTGATTGAAATATAAGCCATAATACCTTTTCCCCTTGTTGGAAGTGATTAATAATCTAGAGATACTAGAGTTTCTAGTAGAGAGAATCTAGAGTTTTGCAGCGTCATATACGTGTGACACGGACACTACCATGAAGTGGTAATTACCAATGGGAAAATGTGTGATTTTTCTTTGAGCCCATGCTTTTTGAGTTGAAGGTATGTCAATTATAGGTTTTAAAAACACACCTGATGTGCATCCTTGTTGCCATATGAAAAATGGCAATGAAAAAGAAAGGAAAAGCACTTCTCTAGACAATTTTCATGTGCCGTTTTGGAAGCTAATACAATATGATAGAAGAATTTTGGTTACACTAAAGTGTCCTTGTTCCTTATTGATAGATGACCTATTTTTTGGGATTGTTGCTGATTCTGGCGTTCTCCTTTTGGGTGCTGCTCGACAAACACATGGGAGAAAAGGTGTACGGCGCAGCGGTCTTGCTCGGAGTGGGGTCCGCTACCATCCTGGTGATGTCACTTGCCATGACGGCTGAACTCATAGGAGACCAAACAGTAAGTGTTGGGGAACTGAAAATGAACAGGAACCGCTTCAAGCAAGTGTGTTTTATTGAGTGTATTCAGTGCTAACAACTTCAACAGTAACGCATGATCGAACCAGTAAGATATGCAGATGTTGGCAAAAGTGAAAAAGGCGTATGCTTCAGAGTGACTAGTTTCAAAAGTGTAAAAATGCTCACAGAGAACTAAAATTGTACTATTAAAAAAGTGTTTGAGTTTCTGATAAGCCTTGTTTCTTTTCCACCTGACAGCAAAGTGGTGCTTTTGTTTATGGAGCTATGAGCTTCACTGACAAGGTGGCTAACGGTCTGGGAGTTATGATTATTCAGACGCTACATCCCTGTCGGTAAGTGTGCACATGCCTGCATGGATGCATGCTAGAATTTGAAGTGAGTGAGAGAGACTGTTTTAATGGTTTCATTTTATGTTTAGAGTAAAATAAAAAACATATATATATATAGAACATTAAATGTTGATTTAATTCTTTTTAATATTTATATTTACATGTGTGGTTTCTCTCATATAGCACAATGGTATGCTGTCCAGGCTGCGTGTGGTATTACCATTATATCATGGTCATCGTCACTGGTGGAGTGGCTGTTTTAGCAGTGCTGAGCCTCTGCACAATCCTTATCTGGCCTATAAAGATTGTGCGCTGTAAGACACTCGAGAGAACTATAATTTGTCTTTCTTGCTTTTAAACATGTACTTCCTTTTTGACTGACTCTTTTTTAAATAATGTTACTCGATAACCTCTTCACCTCATGGCTGACATGATGTTTTGTATTACAGTATCTAAGCAAGATCGTATGAATGGTTCAATAAACAGCAAAGACTATAAGGGTGAGGGCCACAGGTCAGCGTCTGAAATAACAATTAGGAATCTGAACTAAATGATTTTCTCCACAAAAAAACAATCAATAAACATCAATCATTCACCTTTAAAAGGGTCAAATCATGAGGAAAATTTTCACCAGTGTTTTGGGATGATGGGTTGTAAGAAATCAGGCTGCCTCAATATTCATTGAAGAGCATTTATTAAAAAACAAATCTTTTGTAACATTATAAATATCTTTACTATTAATATAATGTGACCTTGCTGAATACAAATATCAGTTACTTTTAAAAAAAAATTGTACTGACCCCAAACTTTTGAACAGTGGTATACTGTACATGAGTTTGTACATGTAATATCTGATGTGTGTATTGTTTTCATAGATCTGCCTGAGGTGACTGGCCTTATGGGGAGTGATAGAGAGGACTCCGAGAGCTCTGAGCAGCCATCAGTCAACTGAACACACAGCAGCCGCAGAGATTCTTCAGCACTGACGCAGAGAGCTTTTGGATGACACTTACATCACAGTGGTGAAGGTTGGAATTCAAATCAGGTTTTGGTTAATAAATATCTTTCACACAGGCCAGTGTTTGCTAATGAAGTCCATAGGGCGGCCACATCTTGACACATGAGAGAATTTCACTGAGAGCCAAAGATGTGGTGAATCTTTAGAGGTGATTAGTTAATATCACTCATGTTCTATTGTGGCTTCTCATTTCATACAGTAGTTCTCACTTAACCCAGCTGTCTATATAGATGGACACTTTATGAATTATCTTTATTATGCACATTTTTTTTTTAATATAATTTAAAATTTGTTTTTATGATTATAAATTTAGTTCAGTTATTTCAAATCCATAAAATTAAGACAATTTATTTATGTAGCGACTATTGACGTTATCATGAAGTTAATGCAAGATGCACATGTTCTGATGGATGCATCATTTCAGATTATATTAATGAATCCATCTAACTTTTTCATAAGGGAATTCATAAAAAGGGAAGAATTGCCATTTTAAATCAGAGGACGTGAAGCCATGTGTTGTCATTTCAAGGCATATTTTCAGGTGTGAGATACATGGGTTATCGCTGTTAGGGACCAGAAAGTCAATTATGAGCATTTTTCCCTGTAACTACTAGTTTTTTGTTTTCTTTTATATTTTATATATGCATAATTATGTTTTCACTGACAATTGTGTCTGACATGTTTTCTGTTCATATAAATTACTGAACAGAATAAATGTTCTTTATGAACAGACGTTTCTGTATCTAGAGTTGATACATTGTAACCTGTCTTTGTAACTAGTTACTAATTAGCAGGAATGCAGTGTCAGTGTGAGTAGTTTTAACATCTAGTCAGCTGATTTTGCGTGATGCTCAATATTTTAAACACTTGAAATAAATCATAAAAGCTAACGTTCAAATGTAACTGGAATGTATTAAATCAGTATGTTTGTAAAAGACAATTGTATTTTATTATTTTTGATGTCTTATTCAAAACAAATTTTAAATAAAAGTTGTTTTTTTTATTACACTTTTAATTAAATATTATATATTTATATTATACACTGTGTTCCAAATTATTATGCACATGCCATTTTTGTTTGTTTTTCCAAATCAGTCAGTATGAATACGCATTAATTTTATCCCCATTATTTTACAATGAGAATGTTATTACATGTGAAAGAACTGATAATGGCAACAGTTTTATTGATGTTGAAAAAACTAAAACTAAATATGTTGTTCCAAATAATTATGCAGAATGCATAATTCAGTGGGTTATAATGAACTCAAAACAGAAATCTGTCATATGTGCTGCATGGACAGATCATTTTTCCAAAAATAAACACAATTTAAAACAAAAAACCTATTTACAGTTCAAGTTGCATTAATATATGCACCCTTCTTGGAGATGACTTTAACAATTCTCTCATCCATTGAACTTGTAAGTCCGTGTATAGTTTCTGGCAGTATTTCATTTGAGGATGCCAGTATTGCCTCCAGTCCCAGAGCTGTTGTTTGGAGGTATATTGCCACCCACCATCATAGATCTTCATTTTAAACAAACTACACACAAACTTTACGCACCTTACGTACGTAGCAGCGTATGTAATTCTGAGCCCATTGCAAATGTTTCTCTTTGCGAGTTTTGGTTAGAGGTGGTCGAAATGCAGCTTTATGCACAACTGCCAGCCTCTGAAGGATCCTGCATCGAGAGGTTCTTGGGATTCCAGAGACACCAGCAGCTTTAAGTACCTGTTTGCTGCTCAACAGTGGCTTTTTTTTAATATAGTTGTTTAATAATAACATTTTGTCTGATAGAAACCTTTCTTAATAAGCCTTTATCTGATCGAATTCTACTGTGCTGTGAATCACAAATCTTTTGACAGTTCGATGATCCCTTTTCAGTTTTTCGCGATATCAATTGTTTTCATGCCTTTTGCAAGACATTGCACAATTTCAGCTTTTCATCTTCAGAAAGATCTTTCTTCCTCCTCATATTGCATGAGAACTGTGACTTGCTTAATAATGTGGAACAACCTCTTTAAAGTAAAGTAATAAAGTCGTGATGTATTGTCAAGTATGGTGACCCATACTCGAAATTGGTGCTCTGCGTTTAACCCATCCAAGCGCACACACACAACAGTGAGTAGTGAACAAATGCACACACACACACTGTGAACACACACCCAGAGCAGTGGGCAGCCATTGCTCCAGCGTCCTGGGAGCAATTAGGGGTTTGGTGCCTTGCTCAAGGGCACCTCAGTCATGGTATCAAAGGTGGTGGGAGTGCTGTTCATTCACAATCCCCACCGTCAATTCCTTCAGGTTACAAGCCCGACTCTCTAACCATTAGGCCACGACTGCCCCGTAAACCTAAGTAGCCTAGGTTTCCCTTTAACTAAGATCACCTGGCAAACTAATTAACTAACCTGTCCAAGATTGATACCTGGGGGCTGTTTCATAAAACAAGTTTACCAAATAAGCCAGGTTTATTTCAGTTAGTCTGACTTATTGTCAGTTGATTTGGTTCAAAATAAGT
>JAFVLL020035440.1:0-35574 GCA_021397915.2 Tor tambroides
CACTAATATATATATATATATATATATATATATAAACTATTACAATAATTTGGTGTAATTAAAAATGCATTATGTTTTACAATATCGGTGCTTACTGCTTATGAGAGTATTGCTAGCTTAGCAACAAGCTAACATCAAACTATTCACATACACAATGCTATTTGTGCAGAGCAAAGACTATGCTCCAGAATGTTCCATATTGGTCACATATGAGGTTCTATGGTGATATTGATGCTTCCATAGAAGACAGCGTCCTATGTAATGAGTTGCCTTTCATTATATTTTGTAACAGCGCAATATATAGATTTCTACAGAGAATAGATTTCTTCAAACACCGATCTATATTATGCTCCATCTCCCCTCCCACTAACTCATTGGATGCTAACCTGTTTTGCCGTCTCTGAATTAGCAACAACATAAAGACTCCTTCATGTGCTTTTAATTGCGCTGAAAGTAATAGCTCAATGTAGCAACTTCCAGTAGGGCTTTTCCAACAGGGCTTCAATCTGTCAAACCACGAGCAGGAGGAGAATCCCACAGGCCCTTCATTTAAATGAGGCGCTGTGGCCCAACCGCATTAGTTACACTTCATGTTGTGCTTCTCTTGCTGTGGTGCTGTATGGGAGCTGGCAGTGGAAAGAAATTCATTTCACCACAGCCCACTGGCTATGCGCTCAGGCTCAAAATCATTTTTGCCAGGTTAAAAGTCAATACCAAAAATGTAAGGGAATAGTTTATGTTTGGGAACATTTCTGAACAAATGTACTGGTTTCTCTATCACTGCTCAACTTTTAACAAGATCTCTCATCCTTTTAGACCTCTCAGAGTTTTCAGGTACCCCACATGCAGTACACCTTACACTTTGTAAAAAGCGAAGGGCACGCACCTTTCTCACACCTCAATGGTAAGAGAAATTGGCCAGGAACAATCATTCACACTGCTGCACAGCAGTCTGTCACCTCTCGGCTGTATGTTCATGCTCACATCACTGAACCACTTGTGCTGCTGTCCCACAGTTTTGTTGCAAACCCTGGCTAAAATCTGCCCCGCCATCTACCACTCTGCATACTGTTGTGTGCTCTCTTTGTTTTCACAGTAGAGCTGCTGAGGTAGACAGACAAATATTTGTGGGAGAGGTGCAAGCACTGTTTTTTTTTTTTTTGTGAGCAAAATGAGTGAATAACAATGTTGTATCAGAGTTGCTTGTTGAATCCTAATTAGGAGATTTTTAAAATAACCCAAAAAGTGCTTAAAATGAACTAAAGTTATATATATATTGTAATAGAATATAATGATTAAAGAATTGTTTTACATTATTACAAAAGATTTATATTTTAAATAACTATTCTATTTTTAAACTTTCTATTCATGAATCAAGAATCCTGAAAAAATGTATCACAGTTTCCATAAAGATATTAACCTGCACAACTGTTTTCAACATTGATCATAATAAGAAATACTTCTTGAGCATCAAATAAGCATATTAGAATGATTTCTGAAAGATTGAGTGACACTCTTGAAGAATGTAATGACTGTTGAAAATTCAGCTTTGCTGTCATAGTAATAAATTAAATTTTAAAATATATTAAAATAGAAAGCAGTTATTTAAAATTGTAACAATATTTAACGATTCTACTTTTTTTTACAGCCTTTTTGATAAAAATAAATGCAGCCTTGGTGAGCGTAAGAGACATCTCTCAAAAACATTAAAAAAATATTACCAACCCCGTATGGTGGTTTATATAAAATGTAAAAATGAATATGTAAATATGCTAAGAAAAAAATTATATTATATTGCATTATATGATATTATCAGTTTGGCTACTTGTGTATTATTATATTATATTATATTATATTATATTATAATATATTATGGTCACAGTTTATTTTAAGGTCCAATTCTCACTATTAATTAACTATTGACTGCAACTTTTGCCTCAATAAACTCCTAATTATTGCTTAGTAAGGTAGTTGTTAAGTTTAGGTATTGGGTAGGATTAGGGATGTAGAATATGGTCATGCAGAATATGTGCTTTATAAGTACTAATAAATAGCCAATATGCTAGTAATATGCATGCTAATAAGCAACTAGTTAATAGTGAGAATTTGTCCCTATACTGAAGTGTTACCTATATTATTTAATGTGTGTACATGTGAAACATTTATTAGAACTGAAAATATTATGTAGAGACTGTGGAGAACTCGAGGTACAATGTTGCTGTGGACGACAGTCATTATTCATAAATATTTCACATTCGGTCAACCAATCAGAATCAAGTATTCCAGAGGTGTGTGCAGTGAATCTATATATAACAAGTGTTTTGCTCAGTGGCCTTTGACCTCTGCATTAGTATTGCTGCTGAGAGCTGTCCTGGTGTGACTTCGGGGTCAGATTTGGCACACACTCCTGATTGGTGGAAATGGTTTACTCATGCCTCAAATTCGTGAATAGCCTAACGCTGAAAACTATGTATTGCTTCATTATTAATTAGAGACAAATTCTGAACTGCGCAAACCCCCTTTTGTTTTCAATCTCAGCATCTTTTATTTCCTTACAAATCCCACTGTTTGTGCCTTGACAGACGTCTTTATTTCACACAGTGCCAGCTGCTCTTTCAAACCACGCTAGTCTCTTTTCTCGAGGTAATGTTCTTCCTATGTTTTCCCTGAGGTTATACTCTATTCAAAACTTTCATTATGAAGCCGAAAGATGTCTGTGAAAACAGATAGTGACGTTCTCATATTCATCTTCACTCAATCACCACACAGGTGACCTGTAGACTGCACAGACCTGCTGTGGCTGTTCTGAGTCACTCTTCCTCCCAGTATGTTTTGTAAGTTCCTGCCGATATCTTGCTCCATGCTCGTGACCTGGCTACCTGCTAATCAGCCACCTGCTGGATTTCTACCCAGATCTCTGGCTCCTTTCACAGCCATTCTCGCCCTCTCACCTCAGAGTCGGACAGCTCAGCTCAAACAGCACTCATCTCTGCCTCCATGTTCTGTCCGTTCTGAATCGCCCACACAGTGTCTGCAGGTTGACACACTGAGCTGGTTAGTGCCATCGCTAAGGGATGTCATCTCCTGCCTGCAAGTCACACCACAGGCCCTTCAGAGACACCGAAGCCTTTCTGTGCTCGCGTGTACATGTAACATGTGACATACCGCAACATCTACAACATGTTCCTCTGCCAGTCACCCTGTCCCTGGCTGTCTCATGCATTCCTGTCTCACATCTTCACTAGTTGTACCTTTCGTTACATCATCATGACTCCCAGCACTTTTCCTGTAATTTCATCTAGAATGACTTCACTCTATCTACTCTTCATCCCTCACTCTGATTCTCGATGGAGTTCCCGTCAGTGTCTCGCTCTCTCAGAGCGGATGCTCGTCGGCAGAACCAGGCTCTGGGATTATGCAAACTTAACTCCAGCCTGTTCACACCTGGATGCAATGGGGCATGAAACAGGGAGTGCACTCGCTGCAAAACTTTTCACTTTTTTCATTTAGACAGAGAGAAAGAGGGAGGGAGAAAATCATGTTCCTTTTTTAACAGTTACTGTATGTAGCTTCTTTAAATTGTTGGATGTTTTTCTTTGTTTAAAAAGCTATCATATGATTTAAATAGCACTGAGATTCTCTACATATTTCAAATTCTTCAAAATCTTGCTTTCTTTTTGTATTAATAAAATATAGAGACAAAACCCTTACTGTGAGCTGAGTTTTGTGCTGTTGGAAATTATGTGGTTTCTTAGGCACTCCAGGCTATAAAAATATTATTTTTTTTTTTCTGCTGAAAATGGATCAAACATAATGTTATTTAAATAATATATAAATAATATATATGTAAAATATATATATATATATATATACATTTTTTTATTTTTTTATTTTACAAAGAGCTTTTTTCAGCAGCTTTCATCTCTCCTTTCAAAAATGCTGCATAGAATTTTGTAATTGGCTTGAGTTGGCAGGAGAGGAGCATTGCATTTTTCTTAAAAAAAAAATGACCACATTTCCATAGACTGACTGTTCTCTGTGTTGAGAAAGTTTAAATTCACCAGTCATCTAGTTTAAGCTTCAACTCAAGTTTCCAGTTAGTTTACAGTCCAAGCAGAGTGATGCAATTTTCTTTCTTTTTTTTTTTTTTTTTTTTTTTTTTGCATGTTTGATAAAATCTCCTCCAACTATTACTCTTTAGAAAAAAATAAAATAAATCAATGTGGGATTTCTTACAATACATACTGTGCAAATAACCACACAACAAATACATGCATGCTATTAAAAAACACTGTTTGTCTTACCTGATAAAGCCCCCTTGGAAAAAGAAAAAAGACAAGATGTATAAAATCCTTATGACCTGAGGGAGCATTCTCTTGCTCAGTCTCTCTCTCTCTCTCAGACCGTTTGAAGAACTTACAGTCTACAAAATTACCAAATCCAAAGAGGAGCAGGTAAAACTCGACAGGAATGCATTGTCTTGCAGAGTGATCCGAGCCTGTCTGTGAAGAAACTTCTTCTGCCTTCCTCCCTGCTCACTTCTGCTGGCTGGAAAATCCTCCACAGTGGCCCCCCCACCCTCAGATGTCAGGGAGAATAGGTGAGAGAGCAAGCATGTCTGTGTGTCTGAGTTTGTGTTTTGAAGAGACTATGTGCTTTTCCCTTTCTTTCTCGCTCTTTTTTTATGGCCAGCTGCTCGCTCCAGGAATTATAATGGAGAGGATTTAAAGGGCCAGCAGCGCATCTGAAGGCAGGGAGATGGCGTGCGGTGAGCCCACTGAGAAGCGGAGCAGAAAGAGGAGGATCTAAGAGATAAGAGAGGGGGATAGAGGTTTTTTCTGGCTTTGTTTATGTTATTTATTTTTTTCTCTCTCTTTTTCTCAGTGTGGAGGACTAACCACTTTAAGGCTTTGCTTCAGTGCATAGATGTGTGTGTGTGTGTGTGTGTGTGTGTACTTGAAGGAATGAAGGGGATCCAAAAACATGAGAGCAAGAGTTGTGCTTATAACATATGCTAGCTTTCCTATAATATTTAAAAGCTGGCTTATAATGGTAAATACCATATACCTTAATGAGAAAATGGAGAGTACAGTATATACATTATACACAGTATATGCATGACATGCTCTAATTAAAGACTTCAATATTTAAAGCTATTTAAAATTTAAACAGTGTAATATTTGTTCCTCTAGCATTACAAACAAGAATAAAATGTGCAAATATTTAAAGTAAAAGTATTTTAATTAAATTATAAATAAATTTTATTAAATTACATTTTAATTTAATCTGAATAATTTAAACCAGCACCAAACCTGCATAAACCATCTCAGACCAGCATGGAAATTCCATTCAGCAGGGTGCTGAAGATTTTTTTTTTTTTTTGAAAGAGGCTGCTTTTGCCTTTGTAAACTCAAGATGAAAAGGCACCACATGAGAAATTTCATTCTGAATGAAAAATTACTTGTGGCTCCTGACCATCAAATTACCTCAGCTGGAGTCATTCATCTTCTCAGCGGATGACACTGCTGATACCACCGTCTCCTAAGGAGATAAAGGTCTCGCTCTTTTTAATCTTTTCAGGAGAAAACACGTGAGATTAAACGCTCACCTCTACAATTATCTTTTTGCTTCTGGTGTACCGTGCCTGGCTTATGAAAGATGCATTAGAGCCTGTTAAAAGAATGAATCAGAAATGTGAAGCTTGAAAACACAAGCAACCCTTCTTCATTTCTGTTCTTTGTTATGACCGTGAAATTCATTGCCTCAGAACATCCGGATGAACAAAATTTTTGCTGTATATAATGAGACCTATCTATCTATCTATCTATCTATCTATCTATCTATCTATCTATCTATCTATCTATCTATATTTTTTTTTACAATAAAGAAAACATTGGTTGGTGAGGTGAAACTATTTGGACTGTGTTTGTTTCCCTCAGCTTAGAGGTGTCAAGGCTACAGGTGCCAATACTGCCGTAGCACCTTTATGCTGAGCTGACTTTCTGGTTTCCCTTGTGTATGGTGCTCACATGGTTGTAGGTTGACACAAAGCTGCTGACATATGGAGCTGGAGATCCATCCGTCACCCTGCTGGGACCAAACACCATGAAGGGGTGTAGAATTGGAAACCAAATATAGTCGAATATCAATTGCTGTGACATCTTTGCCCTATTGGCTGCTATGACTTGGCTACAAATCAAGTCATTAAGTCACCCGTTTGTACCCGTTGTCTGTCTCTGCTGTCCTTCACAGCTTCACGATTCCTGTTGCCTTTCTTGATTCACTCTACTGTAGTGCTGCAGATCTCAGTGACTCCATCAGCAGGTACCACTGAGCATTTATTCACAAATCTATTCTGATCTGTAGGTTAATACACATAATACACACATGACCATTTAATACAATTAAAATTCCTTATAGAATTATGTACAAGTCTGGAGTGATTAAATGCGATAATTTTTAATCTTATTATTTTATAAATAATTACGACATGTTAAATGACAGCTCTCAAAAATATTAAAATATTTGAATGAAACGTAGCATAAGGCTTGAACAGTCCCTTTTGGACTGCGAACAGACTGAGTTAAAACTACAACAAAGAATAGTCTTAAAAGCTGTGACAGTCTAAATGCAGCAAAGAGATATTTAGACAGCTAATCAAATTCTTACACAGCTAAGGGGTGTTTTACATCTTCACTCATTTGGTTCTCTATGCAGATCGCTCTCTCATTTTGAGAGAACGTCCCTATTTGAATATGGTGTACATAACAATTAAGGCTTGATTGTCTTTTTTCATCCAGAGAGGACTGAATTACAGTCTCAAGTACCTGTGATGACCCTCATCCTGATCCACAACGACACACTAAAGAGCCAGCAGCTTGCTTCATTTCAGAGGTTTGCTGTTTGATTTTTTCAGTGGTATTTAGACAGTTTATACCCTTTGTATTTTGTTAGTATGTCCTTGTTTGAAGTATTTCAGAATGGCACTTTCATTGCATTTAACTAGTTTTGATTGTCAGTTGTCTGCTGTTACATATCAAACCTTCAGATCAATAATCGGCCAAACAGCAGATGACAAGAATGCCACAGTTAGTGATGTAGTTTGATGTCAAGAGTCAATGCTCATGTAGATCCATAAGATTAGTCTTAGATTAGAAACTCTACTCTTCATAGATCCAAATCTTAAATGGTCTTTAAGAAAAGTGTTCATATGAATCTGAATGCAGTTTTGGATGTCAGAGGGTTTTGTGAGGCTATTGAGAGAGCATGATTCTCCCCAGTATGTGCCTGCTCATATCTCAAGCCCTCATGCATAAAGATGCCACTCTCCTCTTTAAATCCAATCTCTGTGGCCTTTATCTGCTCTCACACTTGCATTTTCATACTTCTGTGAAACTTCTTCTCCTTTGTGATTAGACTTGCTCTATTTGAAATAGCTACTAGGCTACTACTTGATTGAGGAATGCTTTCATGAACATTAATGTTGACAGACAGCACTTAGTTTCTGCAGTACTATGTTAAGTCAGATAAGGGCAAGCATCCAAACCAACTTAGTAACTTAAAAGGGTGTTAGATTGGGCTTTGGAATCAGTGTGGGAGTGAAATGCTAAATACCACTTAAAATTTGAGATTAAAGATTATTTTGTGACAAGTTCTAGTTCTGTTAAGTCTGAATGAATGAAACATGTTTAAAATAGCTGATATAAAATATTGATTTTCATTTAACATCATGATTAAAATGCAATCACAAGGGTTGTAGGTATAATAAAGAATGCCCCGGAAAAGGTTTGGTCTGTTGATATGTACATCAGAATAATCACAATAACCTTCCAGTCTTTGTGCCATTTATTATCAGTTCAGTGGTTATTGACTGCATATTATTCACTGTTGTAGCATTATAAAAATATTTACAGTCACCCATACTGTTATTGATTCCAGCATGTAGGCAGACTTCAAATGGAATCATCCAGTGTTCCCGTTTTGTCAGCCCGATTCTGCTAAGTTGCACAAAATCAGACAGCAAACCCCTCCAGCTCCCCTCAATTCAAACAGTTGGGTTTCACATGGTATCTGGTCCATCTTAATAAACACTTGAGGATAAGGCATCTCAGTACATTTCATTTGTCACTTCAGGACTTTGTCGCGTTTTTACGTCTCAGTATTTTTAATAATGCTTCAAAGCTGCACATATTTCATGCTCTGAGGCTGATATTTATTTCCTTTAGCTGACACATAATTACATTGGAATCTGTGAGATTCAAGGAGGATGATAACCTTTGTAGAAAGCCATATCCACCAATCCCACAGTGAAGATAAAAACTGGGGTTGCTGGGAATTCCTCCTCCAAATAGCTGAATCCACCTTATTTTTCAACATGAAAGTAAGCTATTTGAATGTTGTTAATATAACACAAAATACAATGCAGATTAAGGTCCTATAAACATTAAAGTCTTTTTGAAGTTGTCTTTATTTATAGTCAGTTAAATATTTGTTTTATTCTAAGTGAAAATCCAAGTGTAAAATACTTCACTTTTGTTTATAGTTAAATTAAGTTTAAGTGATTAGTATTACAACAAAATATAAGGTTTGAACCAAACCATAAATATAATTTGAGAAAAACTAATACATTTGACTGTAACAAATTCACGTATATATTTTTTTCAATTTAGGTAAGGTGCAGTAAAACTATTTGCAACAATATAGTAATAATATGATAATATACCAGTTGCAACATCAAGTAGCATAACAGACAGTTTTTGTACAGCTAAAATAACTGGAAGCGGCTGATCCCGGAAGCTTTGCAAGGTAAAAATGGATGCTCACTTTTACATTAAAAATAAGGTGTACAGCATTACATATGGACTTAGACAGTCACAAAGTCACGTGTCCTCTTCTTTTTCTTTATGTTGACCTTTCTGCCTCTGACCTCTTTGTCTCTTTCCTGCATGTCAGGCTCTGATGGAGCCTAGCAGCTGTGGTATATATGAATGCCGAGAGCCTTGTCATTAACATTAATGGCTGGACAAGCTGGACATGACGTGCAAAAATGGCTGGACATGATGTGCAAAGGTCACACTGTAATGATGAAATGAGTCGCTCTGGGTTGCAGGGTGGCAAAAGTCAGAAAGAGAACAATATGCCCACCTATAGAAAGTAAAGGCAGAATTCCCAACACTCAAAACATATGTTGCTGTATTTTCATATCTACATGAAAAGAATTTCCATCATGTTTCACTGGAATTTTGTACACATGATAGGACACAATCTCCCTGCTTGCAGGAGCTGCACTTGAGAGTGGCATAAAGAAAACCAATGACTTTTTCCATGGCTAAGAGATAAGACACTAAATGTCTTTTCCTCACAGACATTCCACTTTTCAATCTTCCTGTGGCTCATTTTGAGACTCTTGAGCGTGTTTCTACACCTGATAATGCTGTCTTTCAAGTACAACTAGGCCAAGTGAGCGTGCCAATTCTGTGATCTCTGGCCCTGTTTAGTCCCTTTACATTCTCTCCCACTTTCCTCTTGCTCAGCAGTGTCCATTGTCACATTTGATGGAAAACGTCTGAAGAAATCATTGTGTGGCTTACGTATAAAGATAACCCTGCGCTCTTGTTTACCGGTAGCAATTCCTCTCGCTGTACGCCTGCTCTCTGGCAGCTTGCTGGCAAAACTTCAAGCGCTAGGTGTGAGCAACTTTGAGCAGTTGTCTAATTGCTTTGTTCTCAGCATGTGTACATTTTTACAGCACTGGAAGACAAGTATAAATCAGTCAGTGCTGTTCTCTTTAAAAGGCCATTTGTCTTTCTGCTCTGGTTTATCTCTTTGTCTCCTCCTGTTCAACTCAACATACATAATCTTCAACTATAATAATAATAATAATAATAACACAGCTAATATTTATTCCTGTCAACTAGCTACCAGAAATCGGAAGACATTTGTCTTTAAAATAATACTTCATTTTAATTAAAACCCTTTATCAGTTTACTTATCAGTGATATTAGATTTTGGCTAGCAGTTGTCAATCATATAACTGTGAGAATGTACTTTATATTCAATCATTTATTTCAGTCATTACTCATGAAGTCATCAAGATCAGTACTTACACTGATCTTGAAGATAAAATGTATACATTCCTCTTAAAGCTTTGTAAACGAATATTGCACAGGGTAGATGTAATTTCTAAATGTGATATACTAAATATTAAAATGTTTTATATAACATACACATGCAATACAATATTAAATATATATATATATTATTTTTTTTAATTTATTTTTTAATTTATTTATTTTTTTTTAACCATGTCCGCCTGAAAATTATATTACATTTACATAAAATTGACTATTATTATTATTGTTTATAATAACAAAAAAACAAGATCATTAAGTATTTTCTGGATAAAATAATGTCATCTTCATTTTTAAGTAAATGTGAGCATCAACTGCTTTGAAGCTCTTTTTTTCCCTGCTGTAAAAATACTCCATAGTTTGAGCCACATTGACTTGCTTGGATGCACCACACTGTCAAAGTGACAAAGTATTTATGTAATTACTAGATTGAACTTTAGTTTCTAGCTGTGAAGATGTCATAGCGTAACTATTATGTTTGGGGTAATAGTATGTTCTGGTTAACAGTATCCCGTGCATTGCCTCTATGTTTTTTTTCTTCCTGCACATACAGAAGCTTTTGTTTGTTTGTTTTGTCCCAGATGTGTGGTACCTTGTAAAATGTTATAAAATCGATCTTCACAAAAATACATTTTTTATTAAGCATATGTTTTTTTTAAGCAATGTCTCCAGAGGATATAACAGCCAGTGTTTTCAAGGTTACAGAGAATGGCATTAAAGACCCTCCTGTATCCTGTCTTGTGAGAGATGTTGACTTTCCCTCAGTGTTTGTGCTGCTGTTCTTTATCGGCTGCGTCATCTAGGTTTGTATGAGTAAGGGTCCGTTGTGGAAAATAACTGTCATGTTGTCATGTTTGTCAAGGAATGATGGTGTCCTTTTGCCATGTAAAGCATTTTAGATAAGGTCTTCTAACGGCTGATATATGAAAACGGGATGTGAAATTGGTTTACCACACTATATTGAAAGAGTAAGTGGCTCCGAATGAAATGCATTGAAGTGAGTGACGTTGCAGACGAACTTGGAGTCCTGCTGTGATTCTGTGTGGACAAAGAACAGAGAATTCTGCTCCTTCATTAAAATTTCATATGGATTGATTGTATTTGTGATTCTCATGTCTGAGAATTGATATGCAGATTTTGTAAATAAAGCCAAATGCATAGAAACAAACTACCTAGCAGATCAAGTGTGAAATTAATGCAGAAGAATGTGGCCTGGTTAACATTGTGTTTATGGATTCTTGCGTGGTCAGGAGCAATGAGGGGTTTAGGGTTCATTTGTTTTTCTCTGATTGTTATTGATGGAGGGAAGGAACAGTGGTGCACAAAAGTTGAAGAGGGGCTTCTGTAGAGAAACTTAATAAGCGCATGTGGGAATTATATGTGATTTCATAAATTCATTCGAATCCCATTTTCCCCCAGCTGATAAATATGTCATAACAACAAGGCCAGAGCTGAGTTGAAGCCAGATAATGAACTACTGATAAAGGTGTCCATGGTCATGACTTTTTTTTCTAGGCAAGGCAAGGCAAGGCAAGTTTATTTATATAGCACATTTCATACACAGTGGTAATTCAAAGTGCTTTACATAAAAGGAAGTAAAATAGTCATTAAAAAAAATAATCACAGCAATAAAAACAAGGAATTAAAAATAATAAAGACATGGAATTAGAAATTGATTTAAAATGAATTTAAAACAGAAATAGAAAATGATTATACATAAAATACAGTGCAGTCAGTTCGGACATAGCACAGTGCTCATTCAACAAATGCACAGCTAAACAGATGAGTTTTGAGTCTGGATTTAAATGTGGCTAATGTTTTAGCACATCTGATCTCTTCTGGAAGCTGGTTCCAACTGTGGGTGGCATAATAGCTAAAAGCGGACTCCCCTTGTTTGGTGTGAACCCTTGGTATTTCTAACTGACTCGATCCTAATGATCTGAGTGGTCTGTTAGGTTTATATTCAGTGAGCATACCAGCAATGTATTTAGGTCCTAGGCCATTGAGTGACTTAATGAATGATTCTCACATAGCTTAGTATAATTCTTATCATGGGGGAACATGCATACATGCAAACATTGTTATAGATTGTTTGAGACTGCTAGATATAAGCTGGATGTCCTGCATTTTAATGAGTACAGAAGATATCTGCAAATAATGACCAGAATTTCTAAGTCAAGTTTTCAAATGCTAATTTAAATGTTAAATGCATTTAATTAAATGCTAATTTTATGTGTTTTCTCAGATACAAAGACAATAGGCTGTTTGCTTTATTCCAGACATTTCTGCTCTTGCTGTCAAAATTTGTACCTTTGCTCTGAATACGACCTTTCCTTGTCAAGACAAAATAATAACTTCCAGACCTGCATTATATAAAGTTATTAGTATTCTGTCATCATTAATTCACACTCACATCATTCCAAACCCGTATTATGTTCTTTCTTTTGTGGAAATTCTGTTCCTCAAACAAAGCTATGGTATGACTTTAGACAATGTTATATATCATCTTTCAAATGTACTACAGCCATCCTAACAAAAGTACTTTTTTGTTACTTTTTTTTTTCGTCCTTTTTTAAACTTGGACTCTTTAGTCTCCATTCTTTGTAACTGCATGAATAAAAATGACAAGAACTTTTCCTTTCGTTTTCCAGGGAAAAATAGAAAGTCAAACGTTTGGAACAACATAAAGGTGAGTAAGTGATGATAGAATTTTAATATATGTCAGCTATTTATTTTAAGAGAAACTATAAAGTTTTCTTCCATCTAGAAAACTTGGAATTGTACACTGACTATTGAATTAGTCTGATTCTGATTCTAATGCACCTCTGGTTCTTATATGAGTAGAGATATTTTGTCTGTGCCCAGATGCTCCTTCTAAAGTTCAGGTGCCATAAGCTATTGTTCTTACAAAGGCCTTTCTGAGAGAGACTGATATATCAAGGTACAAAAGGTTATGCTTCGTCTGTACACCCTTGCTCTCTTTAGGGTACACTCAGGTTAGACTGTGGGGATTCTTTCCTCAAGCAGGTGGTTTCTAATCCTTTCAAGGCCGTTTTCCCCCCTTTCATCTAAAAACCAGTTGCGGAAAACACAGCTACTGAATGCTAAGCTTTCTCTTGGCTAAGTTTGGTCAGATTTGCTCATATTGTGATATATATTTCCATTTTAAAATAAGTTTTAAAATACTTTTCTGTTAAATCTATTTCTTTTAAAATGTATTTTATTCATGTGAGGGCAAAGCTGAATTTTCAGTGTCACATGATCGTTGAGAAATCATTCTAATATGCTGATTTGATGCTTAAGAAAACATTTCTTATTATCAATGTTGAAAACAGTTATGCTGCTCTGAATTATTTATAGCATTACAAATGTCTTTACTGTCACTTTTGATCAATTTAAGTAATAACTTTAAAAAAAATATATATATATATATATATATATATATATATGAACAGTATGGTATATAATGTTCAGTAGTGTCTAAAGTTTTCATCACTATATAATGAATGAGTGAGTGAATAAGGGAAAGGGAAGTAGTGTGTGGCCAAGTATGGTGACCCATACTCGGAATTTGTGCTCTGCATTTAACCCATCCAAGTGCATGCACACAGTAGTGAACACACACCCGGAGCAGTGGGCAGCCAATGCTGCGGCGCCCGGGGAGCAGTTGGGGGTTCGATGCCTTGCTCAAGGGTCTCACCTGTCGTGGTATTGAGGGTGGAGAGAGCGCTGGTTATTCACTCTCCCCACCTACAATCCCTGCCGGACCTGAGACTCGAACCCACGACCTTCGGGTTACAAGTCCAACTCTCTATCCCATGGATAGAACGAATAAACGAGCGATTTGGACACACCGCACACAGCATACTTTTAAACAAACTGCTGTTCAGAGGCCCACACTGTGTCTGTTATAAGCTGACTGCAGAGGCAAACAGTCTTGCATACTCTTTGACAACTAGCAACACATCTCAAACTAATGTAGGTTAATTGCTTCCCACCTTAGCTGGATAATTCATTAAGCCCTTTGCTGTTCGCCGCCAACACAAAACGTCTGGTGCTCCCAGGAGCACACAACTCTTGGCATTGTGGAGTTTTGGGTTTAGTTACTGCAGCTGAGATTTCATTCCTACCCACATCCAAATGCTTGGACCGCAGTGATGAAGAGAGGGTGCAAGGATAGTAATGCATTTGTCTGCTGGATCACTGGAGAGAGAAGTATCAAAGAGTGCTGCTAATTGCAGTGCTCGCTTCATACATCACTGAGTCAAGTGGAAATAATTCGACATTGCATTCAGATTTGTTTTGTTAAAAGATCCCCTGACACCCCGGAATAGGAGGAAGGGAAGACAGAAGGGGAGGAGTGTGAGGGGAGAGATGCATGTGGAGGAATTCTATGCAGAGCTGAGCATTATGCTGATTTTGGTTTTGCACCCGACCGACTGTATGTGCCATGTTTTTGTCTGCAGATTCATAAGGGAGGAGAGGTGGATGAAAGGAATGTAAACCTGGTTTACCTTCAAGGTGGCTTTGATATTTGTCACAGTATACATATAGGCTGATTGCAAATGTCTGACTTAACTCAGACTTAAAATGTCTGAATTTCACTGCATTTAAAAAAAAATATATATCAGGTGTCATCTGCAAACAAATGATGCTAAACAAATGGTGCTTTTGTTATTTTAACATCATTAGAGACGGAGAAATGTTCATGAATCCTGTAAGGTTCATAGCATGTTGAATTCATGAATTCATTACGTTTTACTGATGCTGTTTGTGGATATGAAAATGTATGTGTAAATGTTTATTTCTGTGTTTGAATCTGTGCTGTACAGTAACTTACTGATGTAGAAATGCCATTGAGAGCTTCTGGTTGTCAAAATGATAGTGTCCTATTTTTAAGCAGTCATCTGTCTCAGGAGACTGTTTCTGAGGTGCTTAATATTCAGAAATCAAAACCCTGAATTTTTTCTTCTTCATTTTAGCAGATGTTGTACTCACAGTGGCATGTCAAAGTATCCACACAGAATTCCAGTGTTTCTCTGTCCTTGTCCAAGCATTTCAAACTTTCCACTTTCATCTCACTTTCAGGCTGTTGAGATAGCCACTGGGACATCCTAGAAAAGCGGAAAACACCTCCAAAGATTCGCTTTCACACTTTCGCTCACTTTACTCCCACAGCTGTCACAGTGTTGCCAGATCCCTCAGCACACCACAAGCACTCCCTCTTGAGACACGTTCCTCACTTCACCTGAGCAAACTGTGTTCACCTCAGAGAGAGTTTTTGATACTGCCATTAAACACTCTAGGTACCTAATGCCCTGTGGAGAAAATCCTGTGGAGCAGGGTTTTTTTTATTAATATATCTGTTGGCTAAAGAAGAGACAAGGCCTATTACCACCAAGGACTATAACTATAGTTTAATTTTTTTTTAGATTTTTAAAGTATCCACACCACAGCCATAATGATAATGGCACAGAAGATCAATATCATTTGGAATCATATTCAGAATGATTTTTTTATTATTTTTATAAACGTGACAGCCAATGAGATGTTAACCTGCATTAAAGAGCTAGAGGATTTAATAGATTCATTCACTCCAAATTTCCTGATAATTTACTCACTCCCATTTCTTCAGCTGAAAAGAAATGAAGGTTTTTGAGGAAAACATTCCAGAATTTTTCTCCATATAGTGGACTTCAATGGCGGCCAACAAGTTGAAGGTCCAAATTGCAAATTCAGTGCAGCTTCAAAGGGCTCTACACAATCCCAGGCGAGCAATAAGGGTCTTATCTAACAAAACGATCGGTCATTTTCTAAAAAAAAATCTAAATTTATATACTTTTTGAACCACAAATTCTCATCTTGCACTAGCTCTGTGATGCGCATCCACGATTTCATGCATAACTTTGGAAAGGTCACACATAATGTAGGCGGATATACAAAGTTGTTGCATGTTGAATAACACATATTTATATGTCTTTGTATGAGTTTATTGTTTAAATCATTCTTATTCTGAACGGTTAAATCTTTTGAAACCTAAAAGATTTCTTCCGCTAGAAAAAAACACGACCTTTCCAACTTGATTACATAATGTGTGAAGTCGTAGACATGCATCACAGAGCTAGTGCAAGATGAGCATTTGTGTTTAAAAAGTATAATTTTAAAAAAATTTTTTAGAAAATGATAGGTCGTTCTGCTAGAGAAGACCATTATTCCTCGGCTGGGATCATGTCAAGCTGCATTAAAAACTGTAATTTGGTCCTTCAACCCATTGGCTCCCACTGAAGTCCACTATATGGAGAAAAATAATTTTCCTAAAAACCTTCATTTCTTTTTGACTGAAAAAAGAAAGACATGAACATTTTGGATAACATGGGGGTGAGTAAATTATCAGGAAATTTTAATTCTGTAGTTAACTAATCCTTTAAAGCAGGCGGCAGACGACAGAACTGCAATGCACACTGATAATAAAAAGAATCTTATTGTGCAGTGGTGTGCATTTATAGTTATTGTTCTTGGTCTGAATGGGCCTTTAGGTAGAAATTTGGATTTATTTGTTTGTCTTAAAACTAACATTGAGAGCTAACTAAGTTTTATTTATTTGTATATATATTTATAATATTTATATAGTTTCTTGATATAGTTTCTTGGTACTTGGATATCCATGCACAAAAACACTTGTGCATCCCTGTTTGTACTAGTTTACTCTCTCAACCTGTTAAATAATAAATACACTGTGGAATAAATTTGAATAAAACAGGAAAGCAGTAAAGTGAAATTCAATAAGCAGAATAAAATGAGGTTTTCACAAGACTGGGCAGATGGATCTAAGCCTTTTAATTAGACAGAATGTCCATGTTCCGCCCTGCTCTGGCTGGAGAAATGTGGGATGCAGCGTCCAATCAGGCGGCAGATAAACAACATGCAAATTATGGATCTGAAATGGACCTGAATGCAAGAAGAAGGTACTACTTACAATCTGAATTGAAGTCACATAATCCTTTCACACAAGCATGAAAAAACTGTGATATAATTAATGTAGACTTAGGATTTTTGGAAACCTTTGTATGTTTTAAAAGAGACTGATAAGGCAGGGAGAGAAATTGAAAATAAAATCCATTTATGGATGTTTCTCTTATCCTAGCTATTAATCCATTATCACACATAACAGTATCAACAGTTGGTTTCTAATGAATCTGTGTACTTGCATATTAGATTATTGTAGTGAATTTGCCAAAGACTCCAAAACCATTCATTACAAGCAAATGTGTCTGAACCATAAAGCACTTGCTGTATGTGGCTAGCGATAATGACTTTTGTGTGAGCTCTATACATTTCTACAAAACACATTTACACTAATGACCTGATTTCAAAGCAGCTGGGGGTCATCCTATCATTCCTCAGGTCTCCGGAGTGAGGTATTGCATCAATAAATATGGGTAATGGGCGAACATGCCAGGGTGAGGTAAAACACTTCAATAAGAGGAAGACAGAGGATGACAGCTGAGGGATCCATCAGAAGAGTGGAAACTGTTTAAGGATGATTAAATAGCTTATTATTCATACACTGACTCATGATTTTTCAGTCTAGGTGGGAGGGACAAAGAACAGGAGGGAAGATGACCACCAAAAAGAGCTCAAGATCTGTCTCATTTGGCATATTTTTGTCCTATTTGAAGTTATTTTATAACTGAAAAAAATACTAATAAATTTCACAAATAATTACAAAGAAACGGCAAGTAAATTAACGTACAATTTTTAAGGTAATTGAAATATTTTCCTATAAATTATAGGCCTACTCCAGTTATGTGACTAGTGAGTTCATACTAAAAATGCAATGAGACGTAGTACACTGGATAATGTAGGATACTTATTCAATAAAATAAATAATGAAATGTGCAGTGTTGGACACTTTATGTACTTATTGGCCACTGTTTTTGCTACCCCTTCACAAACAGCTTGATTGACAGGTGATCTGACCAATCCTAACGCCGAAACCACCATTTTGTTCAACAAACAGATCAGACAAGAGAGTAGATTAACGTCGGTGGACTTAAACTTGAAAAATTGTGTGTATTGACACTGTTCCGCAGTTGAAATAAAATGTGTTCTGTTGTTCATTCATTTCGTGTTTTAAGTAAATATGAAAAGATGATCGGTTCACGACGCATTAAAGAGCCACAAAACAGTGTTTATTGTTTGAATTTATTAAAAACATAATTTGAAAGCTGAGACCTTGTTTCATACCAGAAGTAAGCTGCTCTGTCTTGTCTGTTGGCACGTCATTTTCCACTTTTCTCCGTTATGTATTTTTCACCGCGTAAGAACATAATGTGTAGTGTGAGAGTGGCATGGCTTGTCGGGCATAGCAACAGTAACTAAAGAGGGCAGGTTTTTGCAAAGGGTCAAGATGACGGAAGTGGCAACTATGGAAACTTGTATGGAGAAGAAGACAGCACTCTGCACAGGTGAGTTAAATGCTTAATCATCATCCCATATTGTGTCTCAATATTTTTTTAATAAGTATGATATGTAAAAAAGCCATTTTGGGGCACTCTTTTTCAAATTTACAGGCTAAAACTACCAGCAACATCATTTCTCTCAACTTAAAAAGTGAATGTAGTAAAACATTCCTAAAAAAAGATCTATTGGCAATGATACGACCCTTTGACCGTTCATACATTCACACATTTGAACATTAAATGGTTGAGTACATAGTGTTTACTGAAAGCATGCAGTGTGTATCATTTGAGGCACAGCTTCAGATTTCTTTCTTGCAACTATTTTAGCTGTTCCCTGCCCTCTGTATCGCTATGGCAACTGTAACCATAGCCTGCTCAGATGTTCATAAAGCGAGGAGTGGAATTTCACCCACAGCTGTGCGGGTGTTGAGGTGATGGACTTGTGTGGAGCAGATGAGGTTGGATGTAACTGACTGATTGATTTACAGTTGTTGGAGTGATGTGTGACACTGAAGGATGTGGGCCTCAGATGTGATCCTAAAGAAGCTGACCCTGGGGACTGAGAGCTCTCTGTAGTTTATGAGGCTGTTAACTCTTACTCGGTGTTCCCCAATCTAGAGCTCTATATGTGACCCCACAGGTAATAGCATATAGAATTTTCCCATTAGCCTACTGCTTTTTCTATTGATCTTTTACTGAAGCATGAAGGTAGAGTGACTGACGTTTTAATATTAGCCATTTTATATCAAATATTTGATCATTTTTTATTATTTTTTGACAAACTGATGTGCTAAAGAAGATGTAATGTCTTTTTGTAAATCACACATAAAAATATAACTTACAGATTTTCACATAATGTGATTACTTCATATAACATCTCTTGATTTTATGTTACTTCTGGCAATGTCCTATTGCTAGAAAGAAATTTTTACAAGATGAAATTATAAATATTGTTATACAATATATTTTTATATCATTGTCAGGCTGCAGCTAATATACGTTACAGTATATTCTTACATACTAAATATTTTTTTTTTACTGTAACATTTTTGGATTCCGTTCCTGTTTGAATTCCAAGCAATATTTATAGTGCACTGTGAGGATGCTTGTTTGCTCTGCAGTTCATTATGATGTGCGTCTGTGGAATGAGGGTAGGTGGAGAGGCATTCTCCAAACAGCATTCTGGATGTCACAGCGTTGACTTACAGTACCGCATTTGGCAAAAAGGGAAATGAGTTTGACAGTTTGACTGCTTGTTTGATCTTAGCCTGGCTGACGTGTCAACAGCTGCACACAAACACACACACATTTTCATCTGAGCTCATGACTGTATCAAGGTCAAAACAGTTTCACAAACATGCAATGATCTTTGATCAGACAGAACAGAACATACAGGCTCTCTTGACTTTTCATCTCTTAAACAACTTTCACTACTTTCAGCATGCAGGAAACTGGGGGCTTAAATGATGAAGAGCATTGAAATTCCAATTCAATTCCAAACAGGATTTTAAATTTGAATTTAATTTCAAGACCTTATAATAAATATTTTTTATACATTTGTTTTTTGGACCATGATGGAAGAAAATTACATTTCAAGAATGCTCATCAAAACTGCAACATCTTCAAAATGTAGTCAGCATGAGGCAGGATGGAAGAAAGTTTCCATCAAATTTTCTTTTTGTTGTGCCCATTGTTGTGTTAGACCAAAAAAGTCTTGGTTGTGTGATTGTGAATTACAGTTCAGTAAATCCTCTAGCTGTCATTCCTATTCAAATCCCAATTCAGCATCCCATATGATGTGGCCACTTCAAGTCCCAGCTCATGAACTGAAAGGCAGCCAGTTCTTAAATTCAGACTTTTCCCAACCCTTTAAAGAGTAAATAAATATTCTTGAGTGCTATATTGAACAGAACCTCCACATATGCTTGGAGAACCCCAGAGAGACATGCCACACGTGTGGATTTGAGATCTTCCTGCCAGGCTTTCCTTAGATTTATTAAGGGCAGAAGATAGGCGAGCTGTGTAGATCTGCCATTCTCAATCACATCAGAACAGGAGAATTCTTGCCAGCAGCTGTGGAAAAAATGCAATCATAAGCCATACTTCAGAACTGCTTGTTCTTCTTCTGTTCCTTAGAAAGCAGAATGATACCATCCCTGAAATGGATGTTTAATAAAACCATGCTATAAACGTTTACGCATAGAATGAAACTCTGCATATAATAAATGTATGAGATAAGGGCAAATGGCATATTAATCTTAAGTGATGCATGTACATTCATGTCATTGTGATTGAAATTTGACTGCAGATCTGGTTAAATATCATGACTGAAATTGCTTTAACCCAGTAATCTGAACTTTGTAAGGTTGGGCAAATTTACTTAGACTTTTATACTTGGGCGTAATAAGATCTAAGGTGCAGAATAAAAAGTAAGTAATGTAATATCACTCTATATGACAAAATGAAGCTTTTGTAACCAACCTAAAGTTGAGTAAATTCTGATTTGTGGGTTGTGGGAACTGCATATAAATGTTCTTGACAATTTAATGGAAGTTTGTTCAATATGAGCGCTTCATTATGTATGCACTCTTGCATTTACCATGCTTATGTGCCCTAACTATGGCAGCTGCATTTTTTGACTGTTCTTTTGAAGATGACTCAATTTCAGGCAGGAGTGATATATTCAGTATGCAAAGTAGAACTTCAAAGTGCCACCTTGTGATTGGATGTATTTGTTTAGTGCGTTTCTATGTCACCTCAGGCCTAACTCACCCAATTCACACATCTTAAAATTGTCGGATAGCTGCTACAATCTCCCGAATGCGCCATAAAGCTTTCACACTGCTCCTGCTGTCACAATTTACAGGTTCACCTAAAGAACCCATACCACTGGTTTTGTTAATACGTGGTGAGAAGAACGTCAGCAATGTATCATCCCACATATGTCACATGTGGCTTCACATAAAAAGTCTATAACTGTTAGACAGATGTGGGGTCTTCAAAATGCATTCTCTTTTAGAGATAGCATCCTAGGTGTCAAGGTCTCAATGTCTGACGGGACTCTGAGTGACACATGTGACAGGGCTGGAATGGGTTATGAGGTCTGATAGAGGTGCGATTCCATTTCTATTGCTGCCTTTGTGCCCGCAGCACTTCTTCCGTGGTGCGTATCCTCCACAGTCACCTCTCTCCCCCTCCTGTTCTTCTCTCCTTGACATGTTCCCTTTCCCCCATATCTAATTTAAAATTGGCTGGTCAGCACAGACGTGACCTCTCCATTACATAACTCATAATTGACTTCCCGGAGAATTTAAGTCATTTAAGTGTCTCTTTCCCAAATCAGCAGGTTAGCAGGCAGGTCTCAGGGAATCTGAGGCTGTGAACCAGTGTAGGTTTCTCTGTGTGTACGTGAAAAGCCTTTAATGCAATTTTCTCTGCTTGCAAATTGACATATCTTCGCAGCAACGACTCTATCCTCAAGTTATGCTTGTTGTAATCTTCATAAGCGTGCATTTTCTGGAGAGGTGAATGTCAGACTTCAAATAAATGTAGATGACTATGTGTGCTTCCAAAATAGATGACTTTTCCAGCTGCGAAAACCTGCCGCAGACCCACTCTGATTGGCTTTGTGGGTTGGCCAGGTGTGATGGGCTTAGACAGGCTTATTTAGGATAATCTGTGACATTGCATGAGAGAATCGTCCTCACATGTTGGCAATCCAGACAGCCTGCACTCCTACTAGCATACCAATCAGTGGCTTGAAAAGCTCTTGGTTTATTCTCCTTATGCGATGCATTGAAAGTGCACATCAGTTTCAGGGAGGTCAGGTTTTTGTAAACTATTTAAAATTTTTATTTTTTCTGGTGTATTTTTAATTTGTAAATCTATAATAGAATGATAAATGATGACAATGTTTAGATTTTTTTCATTATTCCATCAGATGATGATGTTAAACTTCACAAGCACTCTGCTTTTGCTATAGTTACTTCCTCAGGGTAAGTAATAAATAAGATGAAATATGATAATCATGAAATAATATAATTAGTATGTTTAATTCTAACATATAACATCAAATTTAGATTCAGACACCCCAAAACCCCCATTTTTCACACCCTGACATCAACACAATAGGAACAGTGGGTTTTAACCTGGTTATCGCTTCAGCAAGGTGACAGAAGACACACAGGATCTCACAACCAACTGACAGAGGTTTTTTTTTATTCACAGAATACGGCAAGGAGTTAATCAGCACCCACTGCAGAGCATCTCTGTGAATAAATCTCTCTTAATTGGGGATATTTTACTCAGTTTTGGAAATGCATATGCCATTCTCAATACCCCTGATGCCCTATGGTGATGATGAGAATATGATAAACCTACAAAGTGAATAGGGATTTCAATTAGGAAACAGATAATAATCTCCAGAACCTGTCTTTTTTTTCATACATTACTAGGATTGGGAGTCTGAAGTCATTATTCCACCACTAATAGGATGGAAAATATATTACTTGGATTTGCACTTTAAATTACTTGCATTTTAACCCTGAAAGCATCTAATATGTTATCAAAATCAGATAAAAAAAATTAATTGTCTTGATTGTCTGAATCGCACCTTTTCTTTTTAATTGACTTTCTGCTTTTTATATTTAGGGAAATACCATGGGAGCGTGTCTGTTTGTGCAATTATAATTACATAACGATCACAGAGTGGACACTGCAAATGGAGAGACCTTTTTCCTGACAGGATGATGGGGTGTCAACCAGCTCAGGTGCATGTAGCGACATCTAGCTGGAGAGCAGTGTGATGGAGAAGTAAAATGGGGTCTGACAGTGACAGATGGGGTGTGTCTCCAGCTATCGGTTTGGGCCCCGCCTCTACGCCACGTCACACTGCCCTTTGAAGGGTGCCAGAAAGATGTGCCCTATAACTCAACAGTAGATTGGAGCATAAGTGGACGGAGTGGGAGAGCTGGCCGCTGCTGATAAAGCCTCACCCTTGAGAGGTGAGCAAGGGACGGAAAAGGTGAGGAGGGGACAAACATTCACTTGGACATTTACCAGCAGCTCCGAGGATTAAATCAACATGCACCTGCAATCCCATAATTCCCAGAGCTCATCGTGATTAGAGAGTTCTCCATTCACATGTGCCAGCAATTGAAATTACAGTAGTTGGATGAACATAGAATTGCTGTGTTTAAATAGTGATGAGGAAAGCCAAGCTGTGAGAGTCAGAAATAGACAAAAAGCAGTGGAGGCGATGAACTGAAATCTTAATGAAAACAAAGAAATAAACTAGAGTTGAATATGCTAGATCCATTTAGAATGCTTATATATATATATATATATATATACACATACACACACACACACACAGAGAGAGAGAGAAATAGACACAGTATATGAGACACATTTGATAAGCAAACAATTCCTAATGGTATATATTACCATGCAATGTGTAATGTTACACAAGAGTTATTGAATATGTGTCAATAACTGTCTGAAATGTGCAGACACGCAGGTAATTGTCCATAGCATTTTCAGTCACTTCAGGCAGCTCACTTTTTAGGTATATTTTTACCTTCACCCTGCAGGCCCTTTCAGTTTCCATTTTTATGTCTTCCCATTGTTTGATGGATGACGTTGCGCTGTTGTCATTTTTTAGCAATGTTTCTTTTGTTCCATAGAGGAAAATTAGTGCTATTGGGGCAAAAAAGATACATGGGAATTGTGTGCAAATGAATTTAATCAATAGTCATTATGCAAAGGAAACAATAACAAAAGGTTTCACTTAATTAGCACTGCTTCTGCTCATTCTGTAGGACTTGGATTGCTCACATGGTTAAAGACTGGTAGCATGCTCCCAGGAAACTCTAGCATTTATTTATTTATTTTTATCTAGTATGGGCCTAATAATATTAGCATTTCTTGAGTCACTTTTAGCCCAAAAGTTTGGAACCAAAAAAGGACCATTGTAGTGTGAACAGCTGCCCTAAAGGTGAAGACTGAATTCAGGAAGGTTCATTAGGACTGGATATCTAACAGCTCATCAACTTCACCTCATTCATTGACTCTCTGAATGAATTCTATCAGGGGCACCTTAATAGATGAGTACAATCTATTTGTGTCTCAGTCTCTTTCTTTGAGAAAAGCCACTGAGCCATAGCGTGTACCTATTTTAACTAAACAGACAGGCAAAAGTTTAAAAAGCCTTCAAGTCTGAAAGTATATAAGCCTTTTATGTAACTAACATAGATGTTTAATACTTAAATGTTTTAGTACTTAAACATAAAGACACTATTATGACTGATTATTTTATTCATTGGAAAAAAGAGACAAATTGTGTCAACTGTGTTTCTTTCTATGCGCATAAACTGTGGAAATTCGCTGTTTTATTATTTGTTAGATTTTCATCTGGTTCTGAAAGGCAAACATTGATTTTCCTGCCTAACGGAAAAAGATGTGCTTTGTCTTTGCCAGACATGCAATGAAAACAATGAGTTATGTATCAGTTTATGTAACCAATTTATTACAAGCTTTATTTTTTGAGAAAATCATTTTGCTATTTTGGTGATTATCTCTGAAGCTGAAACGGACAACTGGAAATAGGACGCAGTGTATCCATTATGCAGGCCAAGCATTCCTCTGGAGTGAAGCAGACTGATATAATGATCGTTGTAATAGAAATGCTTAAATAAACATGACAATAAAGAGAATCAGTATACAGCAGATAACGTACCTTTGGAAAAGTAAAGTTTATTCTAAAGAGAACATAAATAACTTTGCATTAGGTGATAAAGATGTAAAAATCGGTGGAAATGAGCATGCAAAATGACACATCCAATACTGGCCGATAATGATAAATGAATACAAACAAATCTCCAATATTGCCCTTTATCCAGTATAGTGAAAAAATATCATCCATCCCTCATCATAGCTTTTGCTTTGCTAGTTTAGTTCTCTGTAATTGTTGCATACTACAAATCACTGCAGGCATGTAAACACTCGAATCCCTCCAACACTTTCTCAGTCTAAGTTAGAGCTCTTGATTTCCCATGAGGCTTTGAGAACATGTCCCTTTAATTAGCACAGCTCTAATATTCATGGAAGATCTAAAGCATAATGTAGAAAGCTTTTATTCGTATTTGTCTCTACTACTCAATTTCTTCTGAGGTTTTGAGAAAAAAGTAACCTGCTGTAATCGATAGGTGAATAACATAGTTTCATCTCAGATCCAGTTAAATAAAGAATTTTATCAAGGTCTCACCTTATGCAGAGGTAGCTCAACTGATGTACAATGTGTTCTGCTGTCAGATCCATTTGTCGTCGTGACTTTCAAAAAGACACCTTCACATATACTGAGGAGGTGTCAAAAATACCTGGATGCAGCACATGATTAATATAGTGTGAATTAGTGCAGACATCACTGTCTTCACTGTCCCTGAGACCTGGGATTGTGGTCTGCTTCAAGTGTAATACTAGTCCATGTTTTTAATATTCTGTGGAGTGAATCCCATTTTTGAGGAAACCAAATCTGGAGGGGTCAATTTTAGATGTGATGATAAATATTCTATGTCTTCTTGCTTAGGATGCTGTTCACCGTGTTTAGATGATGGTGAGGCAGGTTGCAGATATATGCTGTGCAGAATGTTGGTGTATTCCTTGAAACATCAATGACTTTGCAAGTCCAAGGGGATAATTGAAATACGTAAGTTTGTGATGTCATGCTATCATAGATCTTTTTTTTTTTTTTTAGGAATAGTAGACCAAAGTTTTCCAGCATTCTTCTTGTTAGCAATGAAGGACATAAAAATCAAAGCGGGAGAAGTAAGGGAGAAGTAATCAAAAGAGAGCACACTGTACAGATAGATCTAATGGAAAATGTGTAGAGGATTACATAATGCACCACATTGCTCTTAATCAGTCTTTTTATTTGATTCCTGGGAGTAAAACTATTAAAATCTTTATCTTTGTAGTTAACAGAAAAATGAAGATTCTGTCATAATTTACTCAAACTCATGCTGTTTGTAATCTGTGACTTTCTTTTCTGAAGCACAAAAGGGAAAACTTTTGAAGAATTGCTTGGTCTTTTCTATGATGAATTTAGAAATGTTCATTTTTGGGGTGAACTATCCCTGTAAAACATGAAATTGTTTGAAATATATGAAAGATTTCAAAGAATCTTTTCAGAATAAGTTTGCTTTCTTTTTCCCAGTAAGCAAATTGTTTGTTTGTTTTTCAGCATGAATTATGGTTAAAATTGACAACAGAGTAATACTAATAAATATAATTCAAAATAATTGTTTTTTTTGTTTTTTTTTTATAAATCTTATGCAATGTTATGCAATCTTGTTATATACAAGGTTTTTCATATTAACTGGAAAAATACTAATTAAGAAAACAACATTTGTAGCAATGCAATGTCGTTGGTTTGGTGCTGGGTAATTTTTAGTTGCTTGAATATTAGCTTGTTGCTATTTCACCATCTGTGAGGACAGAGCAACACATTTTCACAGCTAATACTGTGATATGTTCTCTTTGTAGGCAGTGATGTTAACAAAAAGTAGAAGACTTCCACTTTTAGCCTATTTCTGTCCTTATAAGTGCCACTAACTGAGTTCTTCCTTGTGTGCCCCTGGTAATAAAGTCACTAACAAAAACGGAAGAGTGAAGAGGCTGACATTAATTAAGTTTAATTATATCTTGGTCCTCTGCCATTTATCTGCTTTAGAAGCACAAACTGCAGTCAGTCAGCTGTAGGACTGAGAGCATATTAGGTCAGGGAATGGAAGGTGTTTGATTAGTTTGTCTGAGGCCAGTGGATGCTGAGCAAGAGTGTCGTTGTTGCGAAAACTCTCAGTTTCCAATATTTAAACAAATTAATCAGACATTATAAGTTCAACTGTTCCTGCATGTTTGAAGCTGTTTGACATCTCACTTTGGTATATTTTTCATAGAGGGCCCTTGAGTGGAGCGGTGGGAAAATATGGGGGGAAAAAGAGGACATCGTTTGGAATGTTTTAATCATCAGCTCTGTGTTTGTGTTGCTTCTCTTGAAAATCCCTATGGCGGCTTTGCTTTTTGTACATCAAATGCTTGTCTTTTGCTTTTCTGAGTGTTGGAAATATTTTACACTTCCTAATTAGGCATTTCCTCAGTTGCACAGAGCTGCAAAAGACCCTTTTACATTATTATTTTGATGACTTGTTTAATGCTTTGTTAAAGGTCAGTACAGTATGTTTCTTAGTGACTATAATATACTGTATAAATACCTTTTTTTTCTTGTTCTTCATATTGCTTTAGATACTTTTGGTAAGCTCTCCTGCCTTTTGATGTATATATCCTTTCAACATTCTTAAAGGGGATAGTTTAGCCCAAAATGAAAAATGACATTCCAAACTGTATGACTTTCTTTCTTTATGTAGAGCACAAAAAAATTACTGAAAAGAGGTGCTCTACCAACAAAAACCAAAATCAAAAAAGCCATATCAATTAGAAAAGGTGCAACACTCTCTCTTGAAAAAAATCCAACTTTATTGTTGAAGGCCTGGATAATGGTCAAAACGTCACATATATTTTAACATCTGTGAAGCACAAAATAATATTTAGTAAATAGAGTATATAGAATAGAATTTTGTTTTAGACCAGTGGTCAAATGATTTATGAATTTATAGAGGAAAGACTGTTTTGGATCCCATTAACCTTCAATGTATGGACAAAAAGCCTTAAATGATGACAGAATTCTCATTTTGGATTATCCCCCCTAATATTGTTTGCCAAGACCCTCTCAGTAGATTGTGAAATGCTACAAATTCGTACCTCATATTGTGCATTTAGCATAACATGCAATATTGTACTATATGTTGCATATCCTTAATCTGATCATGTTCTCTTGGACTTCCTCAAATCTGCCCACCTTTTTATTCCATGACTAGTAAAGCATTTATATCCTTGCTCCAGAGCAAGGAGAACATATGATACAGGATTACTGGAGAGAGTGTCCCTCGGCCCTCATTCTCAATCTCATTACGGTGGAATGGAGGAGAGTCTCTCCCCAGGGAGTTGAGGTGATGAGGTTCAGAAGAGAGAGGAGGAACTCTGATCCGTGATCCATACCTGTGACAGTATGATGAATAAGTCTGCTCTGCCTTTAGTTCAGTGCTAATGAATCTCTAAACAACGTTTTTCTGATGTTTACAAATGAATTTTCTATGCAACAACCTCTCAGTTATGTCAACCAAAACATAAATGACAAGTTACCTCTGCTTAAATAATGAAAACAATACTGAGGGGCAAATTCATTACAGTTGTGCTAATTGTTGCAACATAGGCTTATTGGAAATATGTGCCTCTTTTTACACGTGCATCAGGTTTTTCGCCAAAAAAGACTTCCGCATTGGATACACCTGTGTATCCTCGCTCATGACTCCTCAGGAAGCCTCCTCACTCCTTGATCCTCGTCTCCTCGCGGTGCAATTAGAACAGGGGTGTCAAACTCAGTTCCTGGAGGGCTGCAGCCCTGCAGAGTTTTGTTCCAATCCTGCTCCAACACACAAACCATGTAGTTTTCAAATAAGCCTGAAAGACTTGATTAGCTGGATCAGGTGTGTTTAATTAGGGTTGCATCTAAACTCCACAGGGCTCCGGCCCTCCAGGAACTGAGTTTGACACCCCTGAATTAGAGAATTGAGATGTCCTACAAGATTACTGAGCTCGATTGGTTTCCAGGTCATAGGATGGAGGACGGAGGAGCAAGGAAACGAAGAGGGATATTGAGAAGCCCCCCTCTGTCCCAAATGGAATACTTCATGTGCACTTTCAGTCTTCCCGACTTACAATGGCCGCCACGTGTCCGTTAAGTCCACAAGACCGTAGGGTGCCCCATTCGTCATTTTAGCGTTCGAAAGGGTGCTCGCGAACGCCCCTCTGCGGCCGCTATGCGCTCTTGATACGCATTTCTTCCGAGCCTGCACCGGAGCAAGCTCCGCAGCAGACTTCTACCCGACAGTCAAAGTGGCATTACGTCACGAAAGTGTGGACTCAGAGGAAGACCGTGAGGGTTTAGGATGCCATTTGGAACAGGGCCCCTACGGTTCAACAAAACAACTCAAATCCACATAAGAAAGTTAAAATAGCATGGCTGCATCAACGAATGCATTTTTATACCACTTTTGCATTTGTTAACACTATCGGGTAAGTTTAGGGTTGGGTTTGGAGTAGGGGATATTTCCAACACGATATAGCATTAACCTTTAGCGACACTGCACGTCCTGATTTTGCTGAGTTAGATGTGTTCCTAGGTCAACACACCTTGTTGACCCTGGAACGACATTTAATCCAAAAATATATTCTTGACCATATCCCTACACCTAAACCTAACCTTAACCATGAGTAATCCCTAAAATCAGAGGAAATGATAGATGAATGACAATGATGAACAAGCACCAAACACTGATTGTAAGCCTAAACTTGACAAAAACTTCAAATTTTCAAACTTCGAAACTTCAGTTCTTCGAATCTGATTGGTTAATCACAATGTTGTTCCAGGGTCAACAAAGATGTTGATCCAGGAACATGCTGCACTTGGTAAAATCAGGTTCTTTAGTGACACTCCCGGCTATTTGAATTATGACAGCCGCAATATGTGCAGCGTAAAAAAAACGCAGCAATAAGTACCTGTACCAATGTAATAAAAACGTGCCATGATCACGTATTGAACATGTGTTTTAGCGCCACTCTATGGACATCTCAATTTGAAACTGCCATGAAATGTGCAGTAAAGTACGTAACTGGGTGTTACAGAAATGTATATAGAGGCACATATTTTCATGAGCCTGGGTTGCAATTTACACACAATAATAAAGTGCAAAAGCCTGTGTTTTATGCCAGGCATATTTAAATCAAGTCATAACTGTATGTTTACATGTACTAATCTTCATTAATCCAAACTAATCTGATTTGATTTCAGATTCTAAACATTTTGTTTATACAGTATGAACCCTACGTAAATTTTGCAATCTGATTCACATATTAGTTTACATGCATTACATGTATTCCATCCTATGTATCTAAATTTAGTTTGTTATAGATTGCATCTTATTCACAATTAAATAGGAAGCAAGTAGAATTCTTGTGCACATTTTTAGTGATTACAGCTGTAGTAATTCATCAAATAACAATCAAATTATTAAGAAGAGCATTATAAAATGGCATATATCTAGTTGACACACTCTTGGCATTTCTGGATTGCAAAAGTGGAGCGAATCTATATAATACGACAGATTGTAGTTATCTGCTGCATGTCTCATATTTAAAGGTATAGCATTGTTTTAGTGTGCTCTGCTTGACCAATTTTTCCATGATGGAGAGAGCACAGAGATGAATTCTGCCTCAGAATAATGACAGACTGGTGATTGTAAAAGAGTACAATAATTACATCCTCGCTGTCTTGCCTGGAATCAACTTCAGAGGTGTTGCCGGCTGCACTGAGGGAGGAGAGGAAATCGATAACCCGGCCCTACGCTCTTCTTTTGGCTTATTTTAGAAACTCCAAGCGCAGGTGTTAATTAGTGAGTCGATTGTGTCATTAATCAACGCCGGAGCCCCAGGAGGCTCAGACAGGTAGCAGCTCTCTTGTGTGAGATAAGCGGCAGTTTATGTGTGAGGACATGTATATGTGGGTGAGGATGAAACATTGTAGGGAATGTGAGTGTCAAGGTCTTATCCGTTCTCTTTCACACACTTTAGGAGTGTTAAATACATCTGTTGCTGTGTGGGTGGGGGGAACAAGGTGTAATGGGTTGGGTACTGGTGGCTTCTGCGTTACTGGTCTGATCCATTATGGATGCCAATGCCACATAGGCCTATCTCCTTTGGGTTAGAAAGAGTCACTGTTGGGTGGTTCATTATGCAGGTAACATTACAATCAAAGTTTTGGATAATAATCCAAGAGATGCTATTCTTGTTTTTTAATTAACATGGCAGTCTCACATTTTTTACAGTTCTGACTATATATCTTACAGTTGTGACTTCAGATCTCATAATTGTGACTTTGAGTCTCTGAATGTGACTTTATATCTTACAACTGTGACATTGTATATCACAATTTTCACTTTACATTTCACAATTGTGACTTCAGATCTCACAATGTGACTTTATATCACACAATTTTGACTATATCTCACAGTGTGATTTTAAATCACACAAAATGACTTTAAATCTCACAATGTGCCTGGAAACTTCAAGATTTTGACTTTAAATCTCATAAATGTGACTTTGAATCTCACAATTTTAACTTTAAATCTCCAACATGACTTAATGCCTCAAAATGTGACTTTAAATCTTGAAATTTTGACTTTAAAGGGATAGTTCACCCAAAAATGAAAATTCTGTCATTAATTACTCACAGGAGAAGAATTGTTGAATAAAGACTTTTTTTATACTTTCTTTGCGCACAAAAACTATTCTTCGTAAAATGCTTCGTAAAATTACAGTTGAACTACTGATGTCACATGGACTATTTTACTGATGTACTTGCTACATTTCTGAACCTTGATCTTGGTAGTATACCCTTGCTGTCTATGGAGGGTCAAAGAGCTCTCGGATTTCATCAAAAATATCTTAATTAGTGTTCCGAAGATGAACAAAGGTCTTATGGGTTTGGAACGACATGAGGGTGAGTAATTAATGACAGAATTTGGGTGAACTATCACTTTAAATCTTGTAACGACTTAATATCACACAATGTGGCTTTACAATGTAATGAGGAAGATGTTAAAAATGTAAGTTAGTTTAAGTACTCTGATACTAATAGCTTAATAAATACTTTTACCCTCTGGAAACACCTTTTCATTTCTGTAATCGTTTCATTATCTCCAATCTGATATATTTGTTTAATCGTCAACAGATGGCTTTGTTCTAAAATGTATATTATCAATGTTAAATGAATCCTTTTAGTAATTACATGCTAAATTGTTCTTCAGGGTAATTGAGCGGTAATGACGACCCATTTCTCAGGGTTACAAAAGCCCTGCTTGATGGAATGCTCTCTGAGGATTAATAAGGCCTTCAAGACTGCTGTCACCCCTCAGCAATCAATGGTCATATTTCATAGTCTCCCATTTCAGTGATATATGACCTTTATGTCCACCTTTATGTGCAGCGTACCACAGTGAACATATTAGGGGTGACGTGAGTGACATTCTCACTTGGAAATAGACTAGGTCAACACTAGTTTAACCTGTTAGTATTAATAACTGTATGTGGGAAGAGGGTAATAAATGTAGACAGTGAAATGGTGACAACAAGCTGCTAATGCCGATGAAAGATGCAGGAAGTTACTTGGTTTGTACATGGCTTTTTTAATTTTATAGCTGATTATCTGATGCATATTGAACGCAAAAGTGGCAAGCTAAAATCACGTATATTTCTGGATTCACATCACAGCCAAGACACTGCCATTAAGATGAATGGGAATGCTAAAGGATAACTTTCTCCAACTTCATCGGTGTAATCTATTTCATATAAACCTGACCTAAAATCGCACGTAAAAACACAACAAATTGCTTTTAGATGCTTTACATGTCTGTCTGGATGTACACAGACAGAATAAGCTGCTGAGACGAATATATTTTATGCACAAATCAAATATCTGGCTACAGGAGACTAGGGTCAAAAGTTTAGCAGGATAGCTGTGACTGAAGTTAAAAAATACATTAATTTACATATTTTCTTATACTTTACACTTCAAAGCTTGATCGTTCCTCGCATAGCTGGAGAATATTGCTGAGGGATAGAAAGGTATTATTGATGAATTCTGTATAATAAGTTGAATGCACTTTATGAAAGTGCTTTAAGTTTGTTATTTGGCCATGTGATTCTTACCTCAGGGTGTGCCTAGCACTTCTTCTATCTTTGCTTGAGTGGCAGCACTCATATTCTCTACCTTATAGAAGAAAATGAGCATTTCTGTGTAATTCTGCTGCCATGTCTGAGTAACACAGATCTCTCTCTGATCAAAGTGAACGAGTAGGGGTGATTGCGTAGCATCATGGCCTGAAGTGGTGTATTATAAAGGCCATGTGAACACCAGTATGTCCTGCCCTTTCCGTTTGATCTGCAGACATGTAGAATTTTCTCGTGGAGACTTGAAAGCTTTCAAAAAAGGAGGTAGAAAAACAATAAATGCCTCAAATCCAAAACCCACTACTGTTTTCTGGCAAGCTAGTCATCTACATGAGCTAAATCATCATTTTAGGTTGGCAGCAAAGAAAAGAAAGGCATAACTTGACAGGAAGGGGATGATAAAAGTCTGCATAAGCAAATTTAGACAAGAAAACATTGCTGGTGTTGTGTAGATTGAGGACCCCCTCTGCGTATGTGTTTGTATTCAAACAGCTCAAAGTGTCACATCATCAGTTACGCCTCAGCCAAACCCCCCATTTAATTTCTGCATTTTTCATTTTGAATCGCTGATAAAAGATGGACCTGGTTTATTATTGTTCGAGTTTGACGGCTCCTGCGTACTTTCAGAAATGCAGTTGTCTCAAAACTCATCTGACAGGCTGCTGAGAGAGTTCATTAAGCTTCCCCACCAGAGGTATAACAAATGACTTTCCATATCAATGGATCCTCAGCAGACTGGGGAGAAATGGACAACATCTTTTTTTCCCCACAAAACTGAAAAAATTGAGTGGAACTACTCTACTCGGAAATGGCTTCTGAGATGTAGATCCCTTTTCCTAAAGTCCTTGTCAAAGTCCCAGGGAGACACAACGGAAGAAAAGTGAGTGAAAAAAATCATAGTAATTTGTTTAGGATGAGGTAATGCACAAGCCTCTAAAAGCACCTTGTCCTCATCTGGGCTTTCTGCCTCTTAACGGCATGATATTTATTTTGATGCGGCCTAGAACAAGAGTCATTTATTGACATTAGGAATTCTAATTTGGTTCACAGTGACATTGAGTGGAGGAATGCCACAGAAATAGACTTGAGGTGTATGTCAATAAAGGATAGACAGGCTGTGTCTGCCTTGTGGAATCCTTTACTAAAGGTTTCCAATTCAATTCAATTCATTTGTATAGCACTTCTCACTATAAATAGTGTTTACAAAAATAGTACCTAATAAACAAGTGCAAATGATTTATTCTTGCATTAGTTAATATATATTATTTATTTATACGCTACCGTTCAAAAATTTGGGGTCAGTATTTATTTATTTTTTAACAGAATCAATACTTTTATTCAGCAAGTATGCATTAAACTGGTTAAAAGTGACAGTAAAGACATTTAATAAAAATGTTCGCTTTTACAAGAGTTTTATTTAAAATGAATGCTGTTCTTTTTTTTACTTTCTATTCATCAAACAATCCTTTAAAAATGCATCACCGTTTCCACAATACTAATGAAAATCACAACTGTTTTCAACATGATGTGATAATAAATGTTTCTCAAAAACCACATCAGCATTTTAGAATGATTTCTAAAGGATCATGTCACACTGAAGACTGGAGTAATTTCAGCTTCTTTGCATCAGATTCCTAAATTATATACTAACATATAATATTTTACAATATTGCTGTTTTTAATTGTGATTTTTGATCAAATAAATGCAGTCTTGGTGACTAATAGAGACATCTTTCAAAAACATCTTACCAACCCCATAATATATACAGTCAGGTCCATATATATTTGTACACTGACACAATTTTCATAATTTTGGCTCTGTATGCCACCAGAATAGAATTAAAATAGAACAAACAAGATGAAACTGAAGTGCAGACTTTGAGCTTTAATTCAAGGGGTTGAACAAAAATATAACATAAAATGCTTAGGAATTGCAACCATTTTTATACACAGTCCCCCCATTTTCAGGGGCTTAAATGTAATTGGACACCAGTGTTGATTTCGTCAACGAAGACGACGACGAAAAATATTCGTCAACGAACCTTTTTTCTGTGACTAAAACGAGACGTTGACGAGCTAAA